>JAUUDZ010057573.1:0-10336 GCA_032361705.1 Panulirus versicolor | reverse complement strand
TATATATATAATAGTTTGGATTGTAGAAAAGTGTGGTAAGCTTTCTGGTGATGCAGCAGCGTGTCCTAGGCATAACAAGTCAAGGACAGAAAGAAATCGCTTTTGCCTCCCCAAGCATGTTCTCCCATGATTGACCGAAATTAATTGGGACACTCAGTACTTGTAGTACACTTAACCATGTTTCATACACTTAACCTTGCTTCATATAACTACCTTAACCTTGCTTCATATAACTAACATGGCAAGATAAATGACGATAACCAAAAGCAGTGTTTTGCGTACCCTCTCACTCACTGGAGAAGAGAAATGGTCCAAACCTGTGGGACGAGCTTTGCAATTCGCCCGTGAAATTGCTTAAACTTTTTCTATACTAGTGTCTAACTAACAACGATATCAACAGTGAAGTTAATCTACAAATACCTCAAAATATTCTCCGATCTTCTCTTAATCTTGTGAATCTATCTATATCATAACGGCAACGAACGAAGGTGGAAGCCAAGCACTAGTACACACATAATGCAAGTCTGCTGCTTTTGCAGAACGCATGTTTACGCACCAAAAATCCTTTTTTTTTTTCTTTTAACAGGGATGTTGCATGTGTCTCCTGACGTGTGATTAAATCTAAAAACCCCAACATTATATCTAGTGATCGTATATGAAACAGGCGACGCCATATACATCGCTCAATCTACTGTGAACTAAGCGAGCACCTAAGTAGAGAAACGTTTGGGCATGAGGCAGTGAGCTGGTTGGGACCTATAACCAAGAAAGAAGGAGACAAACAGCGACCCTAGGAAGACACGGGTCACTCACGGTAATGTAATCATACATTGTTGTACAATTTTTCCCATCTCATTACGAGAGTCAAACACACAAAACAGGATATATCCGTCGTTCAGTCGACAGTACAGGATCTGAGCGTGAGTGGCCAAGGATGCAACATGTAATCTTCAGAATGATTTATTCAAACTTATTTGAGAAAGTTACACATATCAGTTAGTAACTTCTAGCTCTTGCGTTCGATAATTTTAGGTTCTTACAGTATCATGACGATGCAAACAAATTCGAAAGAGTTTCTAATCTATGGTAATGTTTGTCTCCAGGACTTTTGAATATGATGATTATCAACGCCGTCATTACCTTCGGATTGTTAGTGACTGCAAACTGTCTACAAATTTCCATGATAAAGGTCAATGGGGGATTCAGCAACATTCACCGAGAAACAGTTCAGCTTCTCCGTGCAGTTCGCTTGTGAGTGGATGGCCGTAAATCACTCCATATATACTGGGATCTCACTTCATCTTAGTCCACCAAGTCATCCTACCCCAGCACCTCATTCTATACTCTACTGAGCTACTCAGTAGCATCGCCATGTTCCACCACACTGCCCTACTCCACCACAACGTAATAGTTCTCATCATTATTTTCCACATCAGTAAGCTCTACCATATTGGTCTCACTACACAACAGCCATCTACTCACCACATTGAGCTAGATCAAATCAAAATCTACTCCATCACGGTGCCTTACGGCACGGAATTAACGTACTGAAGACATCATGCTGTTCAAAATCACTCTTTCTCATTACTCCACTCTTCTCCAATGCATCAGTCTACTTCACTGTATCTTTACCATTCTTCATTACATCATTGAACCCCACCTTCACCCGACACTACCAACTGCTTAACTACAACACAAACATCATCCAATTCCTATATATCATACTACTCTTAAACATCATGTTAGTATACCACATCATCCTGTTACGCTACATCATCCTATACCATCACATCAGTCTTACCTGTCATGTCATCTTAGTCATATCAATCCACCATAACACCTTTGTCTATCACTTTCTTCTAGTCCACTTGATAGACATTTGTCTATCAATCTGACCACTACGTCATCTCACTCTACTACATCATGCTACTCCACCACATCATCCTTGTACATCGTCATTCAACCGTCACATCACATACACCCAAGTGTTCTCTTCCTTAACCTTTTTCCCTCACTTTGTCACCTGGTTATATTATATCATCCTACAGCACCACAACATCCTGCACCTCACATCACCCTACAGCACCACATTATCCTGCATCACCACATCATCCTGCACCACCACATCATCCTGCATCACCACATCATCCTGGACCACCTCATCACCTGGCAACATCACAGCTTCTTACAGCACCATATCATCCCTCACTACCACCGCATCACAATCACCACACCATCCTACATTACAGCTATATCATTCTACAACACAATTACTTCACCTTCCGTTACCATAATTCTACACCACCACCGCCGTTACCATAATTCTCCACCACCACCACATCATCGTACAGTACCAGCATACCTTCTTACACCACCATCACATAATCCTACAACTACACTACTATTATATCATCCTACACTAACACCACACCACCACCACATCCCCTACACCACCACTATACCCACCTACACCACCACGTCACCATCACATCATCATTAACACACCGCGTTACTCTACCACCCCATTCAACTCTATGTTATTCTGTATTGTGGCTTCACCCTTCACATCACCATGCTTTATCCCATCGTTTTAATTCACATCCTTCCTCTACACATTATTGCTTCCCGTCACTATACTTAACCCCATTCTTTACTGCATCATCCTACTACACTAGATCTCTCTACTGCGCTACATCAGCCTATCACTTCAAATCACCCACCTCTATATCCACTACTTCACAAAAACACATCACTTTGCCGAAACACATACCACCCCACTTCCCACTACGCCACATCACCCCTATCCCACAACATCACTCCCACTTATTCCACATTAGCTTCGAATTTTATGAAGCTGTTAAAGTTCCTCGGCTTATCTTAATGGCTCCTTATAAACCTGGATGGCAGGTCGGGCACGTGAGCCCCTTAACAAACTGGCCAATAAACTAGCGACTATGGTCGGCGACGTAAAGTGGGATCCACCAGACGAGGAGAGAAATGGAGGAGGGTCGTCTGAAACTGGGCTGAGAGATGGGTAAACCGAAAGGCATATACGTATCATCATCAGCAGATACTCCACAGTCGTTCACTCACAGTCATCACACATACACCGTTGCATTTCATCATTAATCACGTGCGTCGTCGTACCAACACGACCAGCGCCTGCCAGAGGCCTCGATGACGGGGTCGTGCCCTTGGACGACAAAAACCCTCAAGTCATCGGACGTAAGACAACTCAGACGATGGTTTCCGGGCTTGGGATTTAGAACCTCTTTTGAATATCGGTGTTACATCAGGAGACTTCCACTACTCAGGCACTTCCCCCACAGCCACTGACTTAGGGAAAAGAGAACTGACATGGGCTAAACTATCTCATATATCGGTGGGAACACCTATCAGTGAACCAGCTGACGACAGGAAGAATAGTTTGCATACCATTTCACGAACAGGTAATGTAGGCAAGGGAGACGATCTAAGAACACAGGAAATTGCAAAAAGCCCAGTGGTCAATCCCATGTAAATTTTGATTTTTTTTGCATACCAATAATCATCAGTCACGAAGTTATCAATTCTAAATTTTAAACTCTCCATCAAGCTTGAGTCTATGACCTCACTTAACAACCTGTTCCAGTCGTTAGATACTGTTTTCATGTAATTGGTTACCTATTTCTGAAATGAATCTGTATCTAACAGTTATTTAAAAAAAAAACTGCAAAGTTCAGCAGGTCGCCATTTACTTAACGGGACACCATCACAGCAGAAGAAACTATGTACATCTAGAGTAATTGAATAAATATTTCCCATATACTACTAATGATGTATGCTCCTTTTAATGCGGATTTTTATGTTTAAATTCAAACGTAATGTTCAAATGATGTTGAGGATACACACACACACACACACATACACACACACACACACACACACACACACACACACACACACACACTAATATATATATATCGTTTAGTTTTAACTCGCTGTATACCTGTCAATTACCCTGCGCGCTTTGTCTATGAGCCGTATTTCAAGCTCTCAGTATCACAGCTCGTGAACAATCATGCCTTTTCCTCGAAAGCTAAGTTTACTGACTCACTTCGTTACCCACGACAATGCCAGAGTGATTCATCCAGTGTCATGCATTGTGTCTGGCGTTGCGGCTGGGTTGTGGATGGCGTAAGGTTTGGTGGCACGATTACACAGCTTAACTTGGCGGTTTCAGATCTCGTTAGGTGGCCAGGCGGGCCATTTCAGTGTGGTGGTGGCGTGATGCAGGATGCGGGTAAAGCCCCGAGGAACCTGCTAACTAGACGGGTTGCTGACGGAGGAAACAGCATCAGCTGGGTGATTACATCAGATCAACAGACTCACAAAATGTATGTTCAAGGGTGTCAGTACACACTACCTCACTCTGTGTTATCCAGCTATCATGGTAGCAAGCAGACGTAGTCAGCTGACCTGTAAATAACAAAGATCACTTGGTGAAGAAGCTGGGAATGTTCACCAAGGATGACTTGCCTAAAGGTAGCCAAGCAACATACCGATGATCAATCCACGGTTAGCAAGAGCAATAGACGAAAGGATCAAGTTCTCACACGTGTCGGCTCACGAACGCTGATATGACTTTCACGAGTCTCTTCTGCCAGGGTTCCCAAGGGCACTGGCCTCGACCCTGCCCGTCAGTGGTGAGATAATACGAAAAAAAAGAGACCATTCAAACCTATGTTTACGTAGCAGAGTACGTGATATTTCTTAATTCTTTATCATATAGATAATGCTCCTTATAATGTAGTACTGACTTCTTTTGAATACATAACAACATGCACACCACCACCAACCTGGCTGGTATGGTCAAACTTGTTTGATTAATGTCACATCTTGTCGCTGCACCGTGATCACACACACACACACACACACTTACATACACACATGAGTTTATGTTTACAATGTCAGAAGTGACTCTTGAGGAAGGAAGAAAGTACGTTCTCTTGCTCGCCGTCTCACGCCTTCGTGAGGTACCACTAAGAATATGGGAACAACAGCCCCACTTGCTCGTATCAATTCTCTAGATGTCATCAAAACAGAGCCCACCATCCACAGCCAAGTCTTAAGGACCATCCCATGATCTTCCTAACCGATTCAAATTCCCTGGTTCACCCTAATGACAACAAACCATCCCCCGTATACTTCATTATTCCAATCTATTCTATTCCACACACGCTTTTTACTCTCCTGAATGTTCAGACTACGACTACTTAAAACTTCCTTTACTCTATCCTTTCATCTTCTCGGTTTTCCACTTCGCCTTGATATATCTCCGTTTCTAACAAGTAGATTCACTTGGTCAGTCTTTCTTTCCTTACCCTCTCCATATCTCCATCACATTTCACAACACCCTGACGATACTAAACTAAGAGGTAGACCTGTAAACTAGCAGAGGGGTGAGACAAATGAAGTTTAAAGTGGACAAGTGTAAAGTTATGCACTTTGGAAATAAGAATATACGTTACGACTACAAACTATTCGGAAACTCTCTAACTAAAGTAAATGAAGAAAAGGACTTTGGAGTGGTCATTAGCAACAATCTGAAGTACACTAAACGGTGTCAAGCAGCAAATAAAAAAAGGTAACCAAATGTTAAGTTTCAAAGCCAGGAACATAGATTACAAGACACCAGAAACAATTCTCACCCTTTTTTATTCTCTAGTAAGACCACAACTGAATATGCATTCCAGTTTTGGTCCCTAAACTATAAAAAAGGAAGCAAGTACAAAGACACGCGACAAAATTGATCCCATCCCTTAAAAATCCGGCACACGATGAGAAGCTAATACGATTGGATCTCTTCTCCCTTCAAAAACGTACACATCGCGGCGACTTAATCCAAGCGTTCAAAATTCTGAGCAAAATCGATAAAGTAACTCACGAACATCTTTTCGAAATACAAGAAAATACGGTTATCAGGACAAATATAATAAAACTCAAAGCTAAAAGACGTAGTAAGGACGTGGAAAAAGCTTCTTGTCCTATAGGTGTATTGAGCACTGGAATAAGTTACCGTCAGACGTAGTGAATGCTAAAACTATAAATACCTTCAAAAGTCGTTTAGATGAATAATCTATAAATTCAGTTATACTCTGAGGAAAACCCCAGAAATAAACAGTATAAACGACACCGTTAACGGGGACTAATGTGCAGCAGCGGGAAGTCGGTGATAGCTTTAAAAAACTGCAGAGCGGAATTATATTTTCTTGTCAATTTGAACTTTTTTTCTACCAGACAACCCAGCCATGGATCAATCAGGCATCCTGTTGTTTGTCTTTCCCATGTAAACTCATGATATCAAACTGCACTTACTACATCACTCGATATACTTTCCTGGGGCAATAAATTTCTATCAGGACTCTCCTTTTTCGTTCTTTTGCATTATGAGCCTATGACAAGCATCCATGCAATAACGTTGAGACAACTATACCTTCAAACATACCCATCTTTTCCCGATCAGAAACTTACTTCTCCTTCCATACACTTGTCAGTGCATCTACTCCATCAGCTCCTTCTCCCACCCACTACTTCAGCCCCTATAGTTCCAGTGGCTGCCATTTACACTCCCAGGCACCTAAAGCACTCCCCTTCTCCAAGGTTCTCCTTATTCAAACATCCTCAAACCATGGTGCCTCGCAGTCGGCTGCACCTTATTGCTTTACTTTTGTTCACTTGCCTCACAACAAGCACTCTCCCAGACTCACACACCAATTCCTGGTTTTTCGCATTCGAGTCTGCCACCAGAGCTACATCATCTGCAGGTAGCAAGTGGCATCTCTCAGCTGCTCCATCACCTGCATAATGGACACCCACTGCTCTACCCAAGACCCTCGCACTTACCTCCCTCACAATGTTGTCCAAGAACAGATTGAACAGCCGCGGGGATATCGCACACCCTTGTCATAGCTCCACCTTAACTTGCAACCCTCTGCCCTCTTCGCAGACACGCCTTACTTTCTCAGTAAAAAACTCACTGCGATTCACTACCTTCCCAACCACACCGCATATTCGTAACACCTTCCTCAAGACATCTCTGTCAATCCAATCACTGTTTCCTCTAGGTCCATGAATGCCGTATACAAATTTCTCCGTTTATCTAAGTATTTTCCACACATATTTTTCAACCCAGCATCTGGTCCATGCATCCCCTACACGTCCTGAAGCCACATTGCTCCTCCCCAACCTGATGCTATGTGAATGACACCCCGCCTCGCAATCACAATTCTACAAAACACCTTACCAGACTTATACCTTTATAACTCAAACATTTATTGGCGTCCTATTGCCTTTCTATAAGGACACTGTAAAGGCATTCTGCCTCTCCTCAGGCTGACCCTCAGCTTGACCCAGACTTCCAGTGAAAAGCCTGACTACCTTATGAAAGAAAGTCACCCCATTTCTTGAGAAATTCAACACAAATGCCATTCACTCCAAAAAATTTTTATTCAAGTCTTTCACTGCTTCCTCCCATTTCAACAGACCATACATGAAGATTTTCTCGTTCCGTTTACCACTACATCCTATACACACTACATCCACCACCCTTTCATCAACTCATTCAGTAGTCCTTCATAATACTATCTCCATCTTCTTTTCACCACTTCTTTGCTTGTTACTAGCTCCCCATTAGCACCCATTCCCCTCTCTTTTCCTTCTTTCACTATTCACCTCTTTCCAAGACCTCTCATATTCTCCCTGTAGTTCATCAATTCTCATTTCCCTTCCTTCAGCTCTTGTACCTTCTTGACATTCCGCCTCTTGCTCTTACACACCTCCAATTTATTCTCTCTCTCTCTCTCTCTCTCTCTCTCTCTCTCTCTCTCTCTCTCTCACCCGGACTAGCGGAGGCAATCGTGTCGTGTTAATAAACGTCGTTCCTCTCCTAACGGCTGCGTTCCTCGCCACTCCGATGCCCCTCTTATCGTAAGTGCGCCAGCGATGGTTCCGGCCAGCGACCATTCCTCCAGCGGGCAAGCCAAGTACGGCCTCCAGCATCTCGTCAGGGCGGTAACCGTCTTCATCACTAGTGGAGGCTGTTGAGCGTGTCCCGCGGACCAGATGCAGTCAGGGGGAGAGAGGGGAGGGAGGGGAGGAGAGTCGTTCTGGGAGAGGGGAGAGTGATTCTGGGAAAAGGGAAGAGTCGTTCTGGGAGAGGGGAGTGTCGTTCTGTACGTCGTCCTAGTCGAGAACGACTGCTGCAGGAGGATTAGATTTTTTTTCCCAGGACGGCAGCCCAAGGGGATAGAATAGGGTGTTCCTTCCCCAGGATGGTAGCCGATGATACGAGGGAAAAACATGGTTTTCTTTCCTAGGATGACTGCCCCAGGGAAGAAAATAAGGGATTCTTTCCCCAGGACAGTGGCCGACGATACTAGATGAGGCTTTTTATTTTTTTTCCAACCACAGGATAGCTGCCGATGGTAGAGGCTGTTGCTATCCCCAGGACGGTGGCCGACGGTACCAAGAAGCACTCCGGTAAACCATAAGGAACGAACGGAATTGGAAAGGCAGCCGTTCGTAGGTTGAAGCCATGGAATACAGAGCCGTTTTCCTAAGGGAAGGGATTGAGCAGGTGAAGGGAGATGGAACGAAACAAGTGAACGTGGAACAGGGGGAATGAATCGGTGAAAAAAGGCGATAATCCAAAACATCCCGGATAAAGAACGGAGTAGAAGACCATAACTGAAGTAGACGAACGGGAAGAAAATGAAGGAAATAGAGATAGAAAGATAATAGAGTAAAGATGGAGAAGGTTGGAAGATGATAAACATGGATGATAAACAAAGACACAGATAACAGGGCGGGAGAGAATGATCAGTAAAGGATAAATAAATGATGACTTAATACAGGAGGAGGATAAGGATGAAGTTAATCCACGTAAAAGAGACACAGAAAGCTAATTACAGATATTATCTGATCCGGAAGAAATTGAGCAATTAAGATGTCTCTAGGATAGAGAAGGGTGAAAAGAGTAGTTGATATGGATATCTTATGATACCCTAGAAGGGGAGTAAATATAAAGATATCTTTAATACTACTTGATGCTAACGAGGAATCCATATAGGTTTATAGTTACCTTAAGACTAATTTCGGTGAAAGACTCGAAATGTCGGGGGCTGCGCCACTTCCAGTAGCAGGGAAATGTAGTCTCCATCGGTGTGAGAAGGTCTTTCACGAGACTGTACACCCAGTGATAACAGCCTCGCCAGAGGTGCCTTTCCGCTTGCGGTGTAACCTCTTGCAGGCGGAGTCCGGTAACACCCTGAGAGCGCCGTGTCGTCAGGCGGCATAAACCCTTCATATTGTGGAAGGTTGATAAGGAAGCAGTGCAGGAGAGAGAGAGAGAGAGAGAGAGAGAGAGAGAGAGAGAGAGAGAGAGAGAGAGAGAGAGAGAGAGAGAATATCCCCCTTGTCTTGTTACGTCATCCGACATCATCATCTCCTGCGTCCCTGTCGTATCTCTGGATCTCAGTCCACTACGTCTGTTTACAGTCTGGATTCGGTAAACGCATTTTTCTTCCTTCGTTTCCTTGAGGGAGACAATCATCACCATCATCATCATCATCATCATCATCATCCCGGTGCCCCGCGCCACCGCCGTACGGAACCCCAGGAGCAGACGTGAGCGAGAGAATCACCCACGGTGCAACAAGTCTCCTCCAGGTGGGAGCGAAGGTGGGGGGGACGAGACGCGTCGCACTAACTCCGGTGTCGTCATCAGACGTAGCCTGACCCGTCGCCCTCCTTCCCCCATACAAGGTGGGGGGGGGGGACGACGATAACAGCTGGGGAGGCAGCGCTGTGCCCTGCAGCACCCAGCACCAGACGATGGTCTCTGTACCGGGATACAGACCAACCTAGGACCATCTGTTAGGATATTACCACGTCCAACCTTCACTAACAACCTTGTCACACCAACTACACTAACCACAAAGATGCTAACAGCCCCATCAACAATATCTCCACCACCAACGCTCCACCACCACTGCCACTGCCACCAACACTCCTCCACCACCACTGCCTGCCTGAGGTAGACGACAGTGAACACCAGACACGTGTGAGAGGCGACACATCTTAGGGAAGGCAAGTGTCGGGGGTCAAGACAAGTGTGGAGGATTACACGTGTGATGGCTGGCCGGTCTGCAACGACACATGTGCAGAGGAAAGCAGGTATGTAATGAGACATGTGTAGGACAGCTGGGTGAGGACGAATGCACACACACACACACACACTAATATATATATATCGTTTAGTTTTAACTCGCTGTATACCTGTCAATTACCCTGCGCG
>JAUUDZ010057551.1:0-10336 GCA_032361705.1 Panulirus versicolor | reverse complement strand
TACTTGGTGCATAACTGTGAGCGGAATGATACTTGGTGCATCACTGTGGGTGTCGTTATGCTCGGTACGTTATAGTGGGTGGCATTATAGTGCATTTGTGTGGGCTTCATGTTACTTGATGCATCAGTTTGGGTGCCATCATACTTGGTGCATTATTGTGGGTGGCGTGATACTTGGCTCATTAGTGTGGGTGATATGATACTTTTTGCATTAGTGTGAGTGGCATGATACTTGGTGCATTAGTGTGGGTGGCATGACACTTCATGTATGAGTGTGGGTGGCATGATACTTAGTGCGTTAGTGTGGGCTTCATAATACTTGGTGTATTAATTTGAGTGGCATAATACTTCGTGCATTAGTATACGTGGCATGATACTTGGTGTATTATTTTGGGTACTATTACACCTATTGCATTATTGTGGATGGCACGATACTTGGTGCATTAGTTTGGTGATGTGGTACTCGGTGCATTAGTTTGGCCGGTATGACAATAGGTGCTTAAATGTGGGTGGTATGATACTCCGTACATTAGTGATGGTCACAGAATACTTGGTGCATTAGTGAGGGTGGTATGATACTTGGTGCATTAGTGTGAGTGTCATGATACTTGGTATATTAGTGTGGGTGGCATAATACTTGATGCATTAGTGTAGATGGCATGATACTTGGTGCATTAGTGGGAATGCTATCATACTTGGTGCATTAGTTTGGTTGAGATGATACTTGGTGCCTTAGTATGGGTGACATGGTCCTTGGTGCATTAATGTTTTCGGCATAACACTTGGTGCATTAGTGTGGGTGGCATGGTAATTGATGCATTATTGAGGGCGGCATGATCTTTGATGCATTACCTTGGGTGGCATGATACTTGCTGCAGTAGTGTTAGTGGCATGATACTTGGTACATTAGTGTGGGTGGCATGATACTTGGTATATCATTGTGGTTGGTATTATACTTCGAACACTTTCGTGGGTGCCATGACAGTTGGTTCATTAGTGTGGATGATATGATACTTGGTGCAATAGTGTGAGTGGCATGATACTTGGTGCATCTGTGTGGTGGGCATGATACATCGTGTAGGAGTGTGGGTGGCATGATAGTTAATGCATTAGATTGAGCTTCAAGATACTTGGTGCTTTAGTTTGGGTGGCATCATACTTAGTGCATTAGTGTGGGTGGCATGATACTTGATGTATTATTGTGGGTGCCATTACCCTTAGCGCAATATTGTGGTTGGCATGGTAATTGATGCATTATTGAGGGTGGTATGATTTTTGGTGCATTTCCTTACGTGGCATAATACTTGGTGCAGTAGTTTTATAGGTATGATACTTGGTACATTTGTGTAGTTGGCATGATACTTGGTGTATTAGTGTGGGTAGAATGATACTTCATGCATTAGTATGGGTGCCATGATACTTGGTGCATTTGTGTCGGTTGCATGACAGTTGATGCATTAGTGTGTGAGGTATGATACTCATACACAAAGTATCAAGCCAACCACACTAATGCACCAAGTATCATACCACTCACACTAATTCACAAAGTATGATATCACTCACACTCATGGACCAAGTGTCATAGAAACCACACAAATATACCTAGTGTCATGCCACCCACAATAATATACCAAGTATCATGCCACCCATACTAATGTACCAAGTATCATGCCACTAACACTACAGCACCAAGTATCATGCCACCTAAAATCAATGCACCAAAGATCATGCCGCCCTCATAAGCGCATGAATTACCATGCCACCCACACTAATGAACCAAGTGTTATGTCACCCACTCTAATGCACCAAGGACCATGCCACCCACACTAAATCACCAAGTATCAGGCTAACCAAACTAATTCACATAGTATGATACCAACCACACTAATGCACCAAGTATCATCAAGCATCATGCCACCTACACTAATGCACAAAGTATTATGCCACCCACACTAATATACCAAGTACCATGCCACTCACACTAATGAACCAAGTATCATACCACCCACACTATTGCACCAAGAATCCTGTGACCCTCACTAATGCACCAAGTATCATACCACCCACACTAATGCGCCAAGTATCAGGCCGGCCACACTAATGCGCCAAGTACCATACCACCAAACTAATGCACCAAGTATTGTGCCACCCACATTAAGGCACCAGGTGTAATAGAGCCCAAAATAGTACACAAAGAATCATACCACCCATAGCTAATGCCCCAAGTATGATGCCACACAAACTAATGCACCAAGTATCATGAAGCTGACACTAACGCACTTACTATCATGTCACTCACACTCATACACGAAGTATCATGCCACCCACATTAATTCACCAAGTATCATGCCACTCACGCTAATGTATCAAGTATCATATCACCCACACTAATTAACCAAGTATCACCCCACCCACACTAATGCGCCAAATATGGTGGCACCCAAACTAATGCATCAAGTATCATGAAGCCCACACAAATGAATTATCATGCCACCTACAAAAATGCACCAAGCTTAACGGCACCCACAATGATGTACCAAATATCATGCCACTCAAGCTAATGCACCATGTATCATGACACTAACACTACTGCACCAAGTATCATGGCACCCAAAATATTGCACCAAAAATCATGACGTAAATACTAATGCATCAAGTATCTTGCCACGCTCACTAAAGACCCAATTGTCATGCCGCCAACACCAATGCACCAAATACCATACCACCCACACTAAAGCACCAAGTATCATGCCAGCCAAACTAATGCACCAAGAATAACACCCGCACTAATGCACCAAGTATCATCCCATCTACATTAATGCACCAGGTATCATGCCACCAACACTAATATACCAAGTATCATGCCACTCACACTAAAGCGCCAATTATCATATTACCCACACTAATAAACCAAGTGTCCTGGCACCCACACAAATGCACCAAGTATCATGCCAACCACACTAAAGCACCAAGTATCATACCAACCACAGTAATGTACCAAGTATCATGCCACTAACAATACTGCACCAAGTATCAAGTCACCCAAGGTAATGCACCAAAGAACATGCCGCCCTAAATAATGCATCAGTTACAATGCCACCCACACTAAGGCACCAAGTGTCATCCCACCCACACTAATGCACCAATCATCATGCCACCCACACTAAGGCAGCAAGTGTCATGCCAAGCAAACTGATGCACCAAGTATGATAGCTTCCACAGTAATGCACCAAGTATCATGCCACCTACACTAATGCAATAAGTATTATGCCGCCCACACTAATATACCAACTATCATGCCACTCACACTAATGCACCAAGTACCATACCACCCACACTAATGCAACAAGTATCATGCGACCTTCACTAATGCACCAAGTATCATAACACCCACACTAATGCACCAAGTATCATGGCGCCCACACTAAAGCACCAAGTACCATCCAACGAAACTAATGCAGCAAGTATCATGCTGCGCACAATAATGCACCAAGTGTAATGGCACCCACAATAATACACCAAGTATCATGCCACCCACAATAATGCTCTAAGTATCATGCCAACCAAACTAATGCATTAGTGAGGGCGGCATGATGCTTGGTGCATTATCTTGGGTGGCTTGATACTTGGTACAGTATTGTTAGTGGCATGAAATTTGATGAATCAGTGTGAATGGCATAGTACTTGGTATATATATGTTGGTGGCATGATACTTGGCACATTAGTGTGTGTGACATAATACTTGGCGCATTTCTTTGGGTAGCATGATACTTGGTTCATAAGTGTTGGCGGCATGATACTTGGTGTATTAGTGTGGTTGGCATGATTCTTCGTGCATTAGTGTGGTTAGCATGATACTTGCTGCAGTGGTGTGGGTGGCATTATACTCAATGCATTAGTGTGGGCGGCATGATACTTGGCGCAATAGTGTGCGTAGCATGATACTTGTTGCATTATTTTGTGTGTTATAATACTTGGTGCATTAGTGTGGGTGGCATGATACTTGGTGCACTTTTTGGGGTAGCTTGATACTTGGTGCAGTTCTTGGGGTGGCATGATACTTGGTGCATTAGTATGGAAGGTATGATACTTGATATATTAGTGTGGGTGGCATAATACTCGGTGCATTAGTGTGTGTGGCATAGTACGTGGTGCATTGGTGTAGGCACCATGATGCCTGGTGCATTAGTTTGGATGGATGATACTTTGTGCATTAGTGTGTGTAGCATGATACTCGGTGCATTAGTGTGTGTGGCATGATAGTTGTTATGTTATTGTGGGTAACATGATATTTGTTGCAATAGTGTGAGTGGATTGATAGTTGTTGCATTAGTGTAGATGGCATAATACTTAGAGCATTAGTGTGGATGGCATGATACTAGGTGTATTTGTGTGGATGCCATGATTCATGGTGCATCAATTTCGGTAGCATGATATTTGTTGCCTCTGTTTGGCATGGTCCTTGGTTTATTGGTGTGAGCGGCATGACAATTGGGTCATTTGTGTGGGTGGCAGGATACTTGATACATTAGTGTGTACGGCATAATACTTGGTGCATTATTTTGGGTGGCATGATACTTGGTCCAGTAGTGTTAGTGTCATGATCTTTGGTGCATTAGTGTGGGCGGCATGATACTTGGTGCATGACTGTGGGTGCCGTTATGCTTGGTGCATTATTGTGGTTGGCATAATAGTGCCTTTGTGTGGGCTTCATGTTAATTGGTGCATTAGTTTGTGTGGCATTATGCTTGGTGTATTAGTGTAGGTGGCATGATACATGGTGTATTACTGTGGATGCATTTACACTTGGTAGATTTTTGTGAGTCGTATGATACTTGGTGCATCCGTTTGGTGGTATGGTACTTGGTGCATTAGTGTGGGCGATGTGATACTTGGTGCTTTAGTGTAAGAGGCATGATACTTGGTGCATCACTTAGTGTGGCAGGATACTTGGTGCATTAGTGTGGGTGTTATGATACTTGGTGCATTATTGTGAGTGGAATGATACTTGTTGCATTAGTGTGGGTAGCTTATTTCTTGGTGCATTTGTGTGGGTGGCATGATTCTTGGTGCTTTAGTGTGGGTGGCATAATACTTGGTGCATAAGTGTGGGTAGAATGATACTTGGTACCTTAGTGTGTGTGGTATGATATTTCATGCATTAGTGTGAGTGGCATGATACTTGGTGCATTAGTGTGGGTTGCATAATACTTGATGCATTAGTGCGAGTGCCATGACACTTGGTGCGTTAGTGTGGGCGGCATGATACTTGTTGCATTACGGTGGCATGATGCTAATTGCATTACTGTGGGTGTTATGATACTTGATGCATTAGTGCAAGTGAGATGATACATGGTGTATTAGTGTGGGCGGCATGATTCTTGGTGCATTCGTGTGGGTGGCATGATACTTCGTGCATTACTGTGGGTGGTATGAAAATTAGTGCATTAGTGTGGGCTTTATGATACTCGGTGCATTAGTTTGTGTGACATCATACTTGGTGCATTAATTTGTGTGACATCATACTTGGTGCATTATTGTGGGTGGCATGATACTTGGTGTATTGGTGTGGATGCATTTACACTTGGTGCATTATTGTGGGTCGTATGATACTTGTTGCATTCGTTTGGTGGTATGGTACTTGGTGCATTTGTGTGGGCAACATGACACTTGGTGCATTAGTGTGGGAGGCATGATACTTGGTGCATCAGTGAGTGTGGCAGGATACTTGGTGTATTCGTGTTGGTGTTATTATCCTTGGTGCATTATTGAGTGGATTGATATTTGGTCATTAGTATGGGGTAGCTTAATTCTTGGTTCATTAGTGTGGTTGGCATGATTCTTGGTGCATTAGGGTGGGTGGCATGATACTTAGTGCATTAGTGTGGGTAGGATGATACTTGGTGTATTTGTGTGGGTGCCATGATACATGGTGCATTAATTTCGGTAGCATGATACTTATTGCCTCAGTTTGCTTGGCATGGTACTTGGTGCATTGGTGTGAGCGGCATGACAATTGGGTCATTTGTGGGGGTGGCAGGATCCTTGATGCATTAGAGTGTACGGTATAATACTTGGTGCATTATTTTGGGTTGCATGATATTTGGTGCAGTATTGTTAGTGTCATGATCCTTGGTACATTAGTGTGGGCTGCATGATACTTGGTGCATTACTGTGGGTGCCGTTATACTTGGTGCATTATTGTGGTTGGCATTATAGTGTATTTGTCTGGGCTTCATGTTACTTGATGAATTAGTTTGGGTGCCATCATGCTTGGTGCATTAGTGTGGGCGGCGTGATACTTGGTTCATTAGTGTGGGCGATATGATACTTCGTGCATTAGTGTGAGTGGCATGATACTTAGTGCATTAGTGTGGGTGGTATGACACTTCATGTATGAGTGTGGGTGGCATGATAGTTAGTGCGTTAGTGTGGGCTTCATGATACTTGATGCATTAGTTTGGGTGGCATCATACTTAGTGCATTAGGGCGGGTGGCATGATACTTGCTGTATTATTGTAGGTACTATTACACCTATTGCATTATTGTGGATGGCACGATACTTGGTGCATTAGTTTGGCCGGTATGATAATTGGTGCATAAGTGTGGGTGGTATGATACTTCGTACATTAGTGATGGTAACAGAATACTTGGTGCATTAGTGTGGGTGGTATGATACTTGTATCATTAGTGTGAGTGACATGATTCTTGGTATATTAATATTGGTGGCATAATACTTGTTGCATTAGTGTAGGTGGCATGATACTTGGTGCGTTAGTGTGGGTGCAATCATACCTTGTGCATTAGTTAGGTTGTGATGATACTTGGTGGCTTAGCGTGGGTGGCATGGTCCTTGGTGCATTAGTGTTGGCGGCATAACACTTGGTGCATTAGTGTGGGTGGCATGGTAATTGATGCATTATTGAGGGCGGCATGATCGTTGGTGCATTACTTTGAGTGGCATGATACTTAGTGCAGTAGTGTTAGTGGCATAATATTTGGTACCATAGTGTGGGTGGCATGATACTTGGTATATCATTGTGGGTGGTATTTTACTTGGAACATTTTCGTAGGTGCCATGACACTTGGTTCATTAGAGTGGATGATATGATACGTGGTGCATTAGTGTGAGTGATATGATACTTGGTGCATTTGTGTGGGGGCATGATACTTCGTGTATGAGTGTGGGTGGCATGATAGATAGTGCATTAGTTTGAGCTTCATGATACTTGGTGCTTTAGTTTGGGTGGCATCATACTTGGTGTATTTGTGTGGGTGGCATGATGCTTGGTGTATTATTCTGGGGGCCATTACACTTGGCGCAATATTGTGGGTGGCATGGTAATTGATGCATTATTGAGAGCGACATAATCGTTGGTATATGAACTTACGTGGCATGATTGTTGATGCAGTAGTTTTATTGGCATGATACTTGGTACATTATTGTAGGTGGCATGATGCTTGGTGCATTAGTGTGTCTGGCATGATGCTTGGTGCATTAGTGTGGGTGCCATGATACTTGGCGCATTTGTCTCGGCGGCATAATAGCTGATGCATTAGTGTGTGAGGCATGATACTCATACACAAAGTATCATGCTACCCACACTAATGCACCAAGTATCATGCCACCCACACTAATGGACCAAGTATCATATCACCCACACTCATGAAAAAAGTGTCATAGCACCCACACAAATTTACCAAGTATCAAGCCACCCACAATAATATACCAAGTATCATACTACCCATACTAATGCACCAAGTATCATGCCACTAACACTACTGCACCAAGTATCATGCCACCTAAAATTAATGCACCAAAGATCATGCCGCCCTCATAAATACATCAATTACCATGCCACCCACACTAATGGACCAATTGTCATGTCGCCCACATTAATGCACCAAGGACCATGCCAACCACACTAAGGCACCAAGTATCATGCCAACCAGCCTAATTCATAAAGTATGATGGTAACCACACTAATGCACCAAGTATCATGCTACCTACACTAATGCACCAAGTATTATGCCACCCACACTAATATACCAAGTATCATGCCACTCACACTGATGAAGCAAGTATCATACCACCCAAGCTATTGCACCAAGTATCCTCTGACCCTCACTAATGCACCAAGTATCAGACCACCCACACTAATGCACCAAGTATCAAGTCGGCCACACTAATGCACCAAGTACCATACCACCAAACTAATGCACCAAGTATCGTGCCACCCACAATAATGCACCAGTTGTAGTAGAACACAAAATAATACACCAAGAATCATACCTCCCATACTAATGCCCCAAGTATGATGCGACACAAACTCATGCACCAATTATCATGAAGCCCACACTAATGCACTAACTATCATGCCACTCACACTCATACACGAAGTATCATGCCACCCACATTAATTCACCAAGTATCATGCCACTCACGCTAATGCACCAAGTATCATATCACCCACACTAATTAACTAAGTATCACGCCACCCACACTAATGCACCAAGTATGGTGGCACCCAAACTAATGCATCAAGCATCATGAAGCCCACACAAATAAACTATAATGCCACCTACAATAATGCACCAAGCATAACGGCACCCACAATAATGTATCAAATATGATGCCACTCAAGCTAATGCACCAAGTATCATGACACTAAAACTACTGCACCAAGTATCATGCCACCCAAAATATTGAGCCAAGTATCATGCCGTAAATACTAATGCATCAAGTATCTTGCCACGCACACTAATGACCCAAATGTCATGCCGCCCACACTAATGACCCAATTGTCATGCCGCCCACACCAATGAACCAAATACCATGACAAACAAACTAAGGTAAGAAGTATCATGCCACCGAAATTAGTGCACCATATATCATGGCACCCATACAAATATACCAAGTATCATGCCACCCACACTAATGCACCAAGTATTATGCCAACAACACTAATGCACCAAGAATTATGCCACCCACACTAATGCAAGAAGAATTAAGCTACCCACACTAATGCGCCAAGCATTATTCCACTCACAATAATGCACCAAGTATCATAACTCCCACACTAATGCACCAAGTATCTTGCTACACTCACTGATGCACCAGGTTTCATGCATCTCACACTAATGTACCAAGTATCATGTCGCCCACAATAATGCACCAAGTACCATACCACCCATACTAAAGCACCAAGTATCATGCCAACGAAACTAATGCACCAAGTATGATAACACCCACACTAATGCACCAAGTATCATCCCATCTACATTAATGCACCAGGTATTATGCCGCCAACACTAATATACCAAGTATCATGCCACTCACACTAAAGCACCAATAATCATATCACCCACACTAACGAACCAAGTGTCATGGCACCCACACAATTGCACCAAGTATCATGCCACCCACACTAATGCACCAAGTATCATACCAACTACACTAATGTACCAAGTATGATGCCACTAACAATACTGCACCAAGTATCAAGCCACCCAAGGTAATGCACCAGAGATCATGCCGCCCTCAATAATGCATCAATTACCATGCCACCCACACTAAGGCATCAAGTGTCATCCCGCCCACACTAATGCGCTAAGGACCATGCCACCCACACTAAGTCACCAAGTATCATGCCAACCAAACTGATGCACCAAGTATGATAGCACCCACACTAATGCACCAAGTATCATGCCACCTACACCAATGCAACAAAGTCTATGCCACCCACACTAATATACCAACTATCATGCTACTCACACTAATGCACCAAGTACCATACCACCCACACTAATGAAACAAATATCAGGCGACCCTCACTATTGCACCAAGTATCATAACAACCACACTAATGCACCAAGTATCATGCCGCCCACACTAAAGCACCAAGTGCCATACAATGAAACTAATGCACCAAGTATCATGCCACCCACAATAATGCACCGAGTGTAATGGCACCCACAATAACATACCAAGTATCATGCCACCCACACTAATGCTCCAAGTATCATGCCACCCAAACTAATGCATTAGTGAGGGCGGCATGATGCTTGGTACATTATCTTGGGTGGATTGATATTTGGTTCAGTACTGTTAGCGGCATGAAATTTGGTGAATCAGTGTGAATGGCACAATACTTGGTATAAATATGTTGGTGGCATGACACTTGGGACATTAGTGTGGGTGACATGATACTTGGCGCATTTCTTTGGGTAGCATGATACTTGGTGCATAAGTGTTGGCGGCATGATACTTGTTGTATTGGTGTGGTTGGCATGATTCTTCGTGCAGTAGTGTGGTTGGCATGATACTTGCTGCAGTA
>JAUUDZ010057540.1:0-10336 GCA_032361705.1 Panulirus versicolor | reverse complement strand
AGTGCCGCTTCTTAGCCTCAAATGCCTCACCCTTAACAGGCCATTGGCAAAGGGCAACTCTAGCATAGTGATTGCAGAGGCTCCTACCTGATGTTCATACTGTGTGTACCTAATGCTCCTGCCTAAATGTTCCAACCTACTACTGCTCCTACCATTTTGCCTAAAGGCAGGACTAGCACATAGTGCTCACTGCAGGAAAACCTAATTATGAAGAACAAGCTGAACAAGCTGTGTGAGTTAAAAATTGTCAAGTGTTATGTGTAACATGGAGAGATTGTATGTTTATAGACAGAAAGCCAGTAGTCTACATATGGGAGAGGCATAAAGGAAAGAAGCTACCTATGAAGTGCTGGCTCACTATGCAACTGTGACTAACCCTACCAATACCCAGGTGAGTAGTACTGGCAATATACCTCCCTTGTCACTGGCTGCCTACCAACTACTACCTACTATTGAGTCCATTACAAATAATGAGTGTAAGCTGCAATCTTCACACCAAAAATCAGAATCATGAGGGTCCTTGCAGGTATATTTCCAGAATTGTATTCATGCTTGTGGGACAAACCACAAAGGGGAGAGAAATAAAAAAGAGCAAGGTTGCTTTGTTTGATATGGCAAGGTAATAGAACAAACTAAATATACCATGACCTGCAAAACGTACTTGGTGTGGAGTTAATCTAGCCTGACTGGAGCCTGCTGGAGGGACTTGTGCTTTTTGTTTCTCCACTCTTCTAGCCAACTTTTTTGCACTTTCCAATTTTTCAGATACTGCTGGTGATATATTGTTGCTTGGGTCTTCCCCACGTTTCTTTTTCTGTGGTGGCCGATCTGGTGCATTGGACAGAATGGCCACACCTAAAGAAAAGTGTGATCATATACGTCCTGTAAAATCTTAGAATAAATGAATTTATTTCTTTAAGAGTTATTAGTCATTCTCCTAAGCACATCCAAAGAGATAGTTGGATATAACCATTTTAATAAAGCTGAATTAAAGAAAAGAATATTGTATCCCAATGCAAATGCATAGCTATACTGTAAAACTAACTCAGAGAATGTCCCAGTAAAAAAAGGAATCAGTATTTAGATCAAACAAATACTGTCCATGGCAGATTGACTAAAAATATGAGAGAAATTGTTTGATCTGTTTCAAAGCTGTTTCCAGTGTGCCAGTCAATTACTAATGGAAGCTTTGAATGTGATAAAATAACCAATCTTACTAAGATGACAAATTATCTTGTACAAAGAGATTCATCTAAAAGTAAGTATGAAAGACAGAGCAGTACCTAAGTGGTGCAAATGCTTGCCTATGCTTGAATTGCAGAACTGAGTTTTGCTAGGCCTACCTCTGAGGATGTGTCCCTAGTTGCTAATGGATAATTGGTCCAAATACCTGGGGAATCAATCAGAAATAAAGCAGGCCACATTACCACCATATGCCACTGGCTTGGAAATCTGCTTAGTTCTAATCAGGCAAACCCTAAGCATGTGCATATGTGTGTGGGTAGATGAAAATACATCTATTCTGTTCACATCCTTAACTCGTAACTAGAGCATTCAAGTGAAACATGAGCTTCTAGCCCTCTTCACTGATGATTTTCCTTTGTATTCTTAATATGTGTGCCATGCAAGACTAACATCTTTGTTTACAACATCACACAGCAAACTGCTGCAAGCAACTACAAATTACTCATTAAGCATCCTTTACTGAAATACCTAAAGCTCTAAATACGTCACAAACTGTGTTTTTCCATTTCTTCCATGGTATACCTCGTCTTACATCTTCAACCATTCTTCCATTTATCTTCTTGGCCAACCTATCATTTGCCATGTGACATACTGGACCATTGCATTTATAACACTTTCTTCCATACATTTCCCAAACAATTTTTTCATTCCATATATCTTTCTCTTATCTACATCTTCATATATTCTAATTCTAAATAAATATATTATGATATTAATATCCATTACTCTTGTTCTTTTATTTGACATTGAAAAACAAAGACATCATATCCAAACAAGAGAGATAGGACAAGAGTACTATCATACAAACTTCTATGGACCCTACACTTAAACTGAAGGATCATTAAATTTCTGGATCCCATATGCCAATCTACAGACTAACAAATGAATTACTTAATGAACTTACCACAATGTGCATGTTTAAGAGCTCCCACATCATTGGTACCATCTCCACACATGAGAGCAGTAAAGCCTAAGCTTTTGTATGCTGTGATCACAAACTCCTTCTGCTTTGGGGCCACTCGAGCAAATACTCGTACATGGGGAAGGATGCTCCAAAACATTTTTGGGTGTTGTTCTTTTAACCATGCAAGACCCTACGGTTAACAAAAGAAAAAAAATCAGAAAAGATATTTCAATAATTTGGTAACAAACTTTATTCTTATTCTGAAGTACAAAAAGAAAAAATCCTTTTCATTACCTATCTATCTCTTTAACTACAGTATATACCAATACATAGTGTCAAGATCTATCTACCGATCCATATCTCTGAAGCCCATTCCATTTGGGAACTACCTCAAGGGGGTAGTCATGGCAAAAGAGCCTTCATAATGTAAACTTCAGTGCTGCTTCTTAGCCTTTAGTGCCTCACCCTTAACAGGCCAATGGCAGAGGGGCAACTCAAATATTTCTACCTAATGTTCCTGTCTACTGTTCCTACCTACTACTTTTATCTAATACTCCTACCACTTTGTCAAAAGGCAGGGTTAGTGATCAGCATTCACAACAGGAAAATCAAGAGCTAAGAATGAGTCATGTAGGTTAAGTGTTGTCAAGTGTTATGTGTATCAAGGAGAGATTTTATTAGTGTGGAAAGAATCCCAACACTATCATGAACAAACACGTCAACTCTCTAACTGACTTGTATGTACTTATAATTGAGCCTAACATTCACAGCCAAGTCCAAAAGACTTCCATGGCTTACAATATGCCCACTGATAACATTATGCCCTCCATATACCTCATAAATCCTCATGAATGATCAGCCCGTGATACCCAAAAGCCTTCACTCAATCCTTAAATCTACTTCTCACTCTTGGTAAGCACTTCATGCCAAAGATGCAGCATCTACACTGAAAACATCAAACACTTACTCCCCATAGCCCTGCACTCATCCTACAGACAAATACACAGCAATGTCACATTTAAACTGTAGATGAGAATGATTTCCTGAAAGCTTCAGGAGGTCCCAGAAAGGTCCCAGGAAGGGACATGTTTAAAAGTGTACTGAAAGGATAAGAAGGGCAAGTACAAAGTGAAGGAATACGTACATGAAAAAGGTTTAACTTTTTGTAGCATTTGATATCATGAAAAGATACAAATGTATGGTGGAGACACTGCATGCATAATCCTGCTAAAAAGTGGCAGATGGCATACTGTGTTAAGATTAATAGGCACAGATAATAAAATCCAAGCAAGAAAAATATCTAAAAAAAAAAAAATACTTACCTCTCCAGTAATACAAAAGTCATAGGTTCTGAAGAAGCCATTCTGTAATTCCTTAATGTTCTTAGAAGGAATGACATCCATCTTGACTGTCTCATCAATACTCTCCCATCCCCAGTTATTTTCATTATAGTTCTGTGCAAAAGAAAAAACTTGTATATCATCAAACTGTGTTAGCATCACTATTCACTTCAGTGAAACAAAATCCTGGAAATATTTTCGGCATTAACTATTTTCTGGTTTGATGCAGAAAAAATCTTTACCTTTCCCTGTCTAAATAACTCCATTACAAGGAAAAGCCCAAAAGCCCAAGACAGTTCACCCTGAAGCTTCTAGGACTATTTTTCTGTGGCAAGATCCAAAGAAAATGCTTTCTATGACAGTCAAAACCTGTACATAACAACAACAAAACACGATCTCAAAATAATTAATGACCAATCAAACCTTCCTTTCCTTGGTTATATTTTTCTTACACAGATCACTCCTGAACTATGAATTCTGAAACATGAATTAATGTTTTCAAATTCTATATTTTACAATCCAACTTAAACGTTAAAAATTGAGTGATGAAGATGCAATTACCATAAAAAATCAAGTCTTTCAACATTCTATTGTAGCTGGATGATAATGTGAAGAAAGTATAATAAAGTATAACTCACCTGTAAAATAAGTGTAGCTTTTTTCTGCGTAAATCGCAATTCTTTGGCAACATGGCAGGCAGTTAAAGAGTTGTCACCTGTGATCATGACAGCCTTGTGATGAGAGATAATGCATTCAATTACAGATATGAAATAGTTTTTGGTAAAATACCTAATGGATTTAGACATTTTAAAAGTTGTTAACAACCTATGGGCATTACCATAATGATTCAGTATTGATTCTTCAACATGTTTATCTCTTAATGGCCTTAATGCTCTGTGTTATTAACCAATGATAACACCATCCAACCCCTAGTTATGCCAGGTCATCAAGGCATTAATCATTACATTATATAGTGGGCAACCCACAATCAAATTATGGCAAGGACTACACTAAGTTTCTACCACCATAAGGGCAAACCTAATCAAGACAGAAATTACAAATGTTCTAAAAAGGAAGTTAAACAGCAACAGACCACTGGGTCCCTTAAAGTATGTTAATCTAAAAAGTAATACAAGTGCTTTGACCAATTCAAAATAAAAATACACTGCATATGTTTCATGTATGTCAGTACTGTTGGAAAACAAAACTCAAAATTTCATCAGCTTCTTAAAATAGTCTACAAAGCAGAAATATAAAAAACATAAGCCTTTGTAATGATCTCTAAATATGATATTCAATTATGTACAGAATCTCGAAGCTTTCATCTGTAGCATGCCAACTGGCAAGCCTTCACTTCCTTTATTACAATGAGGCAACTTACATCTACATGACAAGAAATAAATTACTAAATCATATAATGATTTCACTGACAAACTTACAGCATGTGAACTCTGAAGCACTTCCTTAATAACCTCTTTGGAGTCTCTCTTAAGAGGGCACGATATGATGATGAAGCCAGCAAAGGTCAGATCACATTCTAATTTTTCTCGTGTTGTTTCCCTCACCTAAAATTCAGGTAAAGAGATGAAAAAAAATAACTTGGTAGTGTATATCAGTATTATCTACCTATCTAACTATTACATCTGATTCCATTCATATTTTCATCAATAAGTATGATCACTTTAATTTTAATGCAATTAATAGAATAACATTACCTACAATCATTTAAGTACTTCATATCTCTCTTAAGTAGGCATGTAATTATGATGAATCCATAAGAGATCAGGTCACATTCCAATTTTTCTTAAATCTGCCAGCTTCCTGTTTACATTAAGCTAATATCAATTACTTAAATCTAGCTTTGCTTTGCACAAAAACAGGAACACAAAAAAGTTAGATTCATTCCTTACTTCTGCATGTGACAATTTGCCAAGTTCTTTCCTTCCAAGGGCCAGCACACGTGCTCCACGTCGAGACAGTTTTAGGTAAACATTGTCATAATTTGGTGGTAATGATGAAAACTGAAAACAGACAGTCTGTCATCAAAACTGATATTCAACTATGATCAAAACAATAAAGCTTTACATCCTTAAGGTTTTCAAGTCATATAAAATTTTAATTAGCAAAGAATCAAGGTCAGTTTCAAATGATTCAGACATTTCTCCCTGAGCCCTATAACATAAATTTCTGTGGTACTGTGCTGGGAGGTCTATCTATATCTTGGACATCCATTCCCTCCAGGAACTTCAATCAAGGGGGTGGCCATGACAAAAAAGAGTGGCTACTGAAAATGAACAGTGACTTGTTAAGTTATGCTAGCAATACCAGTATGATTACACATAAAAGTATCTTCATAGAAGATTCAGGGAAATAGCTGGGAAGCATATCATATCTGTTGCTTTTAAGCTCGCAGCAAATTGTTGTCACTCTCTCATAAGGTAGATTACTTGATGCATATTTGGTCAGTGTATTAATGACTCACCACCAAAATTCAATTTTAAGCAGTAGGGTAGACCATTATCATGAGTTCTACGAAACATTTCCACTTGAGAGCACATAAGGCAGGATATGAAGATTTTAGCTATTTTTTCTTCAGCTACTTGACAAGTGAAGAAAAAGGAGCTTGTGTACACTTTGAAGGATACTAACAGGTCTGATAGCATTCAGATGTTGAAGTATCTACTAAGTGTTCTTTGTTAAAATGGAGAAATGGATGCTGTGATATCTGAGTGATGAAAAGTACTTAAGTTGGTAGCAATATGAGGAACATTATATGGAGTAAAGACATGTTTGTGTGACAGGTATGGTTCACTCTACAATGGTGAATGAAGCTAACCCTTTCAGTGTTACTGATGTCAATCTATGGTTAAGTAGCATGGTGCTACTCTGGAAGGCCACAAATATCAACTGGACAATGTAAGGGTTAAATATGACTGTGCACTACAATAAATGAAAGAAAACTCATAAAAATGTCTTTGCATACCTTTGAAGGAAGCAGAGGAGGAGGATATGGAAACTGAGATGAATGGCTAAAAGTGTTGGATATCAAAGCTAACTAACATAAATCTCACATGGTCTACTGTGGAGGTATTTCATACAAACTAATATAAATATCATATTCATGTGGAGAAATTATGAACTTATGGTACTGCATTTCAGACAAAATAATTAAAAACCTTTTTCCCAAATAAGTTTGCAATATTCAAATATTCATCCCAGGAGGCACAAAGTATAATAATTCAGCGGTCATCTCACCACTGGGAGTGGTGAAGAGATCCATTTAATCACAAAATACATAATAATAATAATAATAATAATAATGATAATAATAATAATAATAATAATAATAATAATAATAATAATAATAATAATGATAATAATAATAATAATAATAATAATAATAATAATGAACTTAAATATTCATGCAAAGTTCAATAGCATACCATAGGCCTAAGAGTCTCTGGAGCACCTTTGACAGTTGCTAAATAAACAACATCGGCAGATCCTGACTGAGTGTAGCCGGTGATAACTGACATTCGTTTAAGTTGTGAAGAGAAGTGAAAACGATGGAATATCTTCATTCCAGGAGCCTTGCCTCTCCTTGGAATTACAGCTTCACCTATATGGTTAGAATGAGTTAATGAGTTTCACACTGGAAAAGGCATTAACTGCTGTCATAAGAAGTGTGTAAAATCAAAATTTAAAATTCTTACTAAATTTCCCAACTCTTCTGATCTTCTGCTCCATTCACACATGCATCTGCAAAGACAACTTCTATTGTTTGAGGACCTAAGTAACACAAAAAATATTTCAGATCAAATATCAAATACATACACACCCACACTCACACACTGTGTACAGTTCTTCAAGAGATGCATGGATAGAGTAACCAAAGGACAAAACACGAAATTAGACATAAAACTTCATCATGAAAGATGAGAAGAAATACTTTAAGTACGGAGGCTGATGAATGGAATAACATGGTACATGCCCTGTAAATTGCCTATTTTGTATTCAAATGAGCTAGTAGAACAACATTTGGTACAAAATAAGAAAAGATCCGCTGTCAGTTAATAAGGTATAGATATCTTTTGCTGTAGTGTTTTCACCAGATCAGTCTCTCAAACACCTAGATCATCTTAAAGACCAAAATAATTAAAAAAATCAGAAATTCAATTCTAATGAAATGAAAGAACAAAATATTAGAATAATAAAACAACTTAGGGAGAAATAAAACATTTTAGTAAGAAAGTCCTCCCACCACAAGCACATTTGTAAGGTATCTTACCAATGCATTCCCATCCCAAGTTTTGTACTTCTTCCCAGGTAAGCTGTGTAGTTTAATACCTGTTTCTCAGTTATTTCATTTTTCATTTATGTTCTTTCATTTTATAAGGGAGAGACAGTTGGCAGTTAAAATGATCTTGAAATTTCTGAGCTGAACTGATGACAGCATCAGGGCAAAATAATTCTTTTCCTTTGATTAGCTACAAATCTGCTCTTACTTGACATCAAGCATTATTCAACTGGTTCTTCTGAACAAAAATGAAGCAACCTCAATAGCATATATTGTGATATTCTGGTAGACATGTACTGTGTTATTCTGAAATATGATGGCTATTTTGAGGTTTTACCTAATGCATGAATTAATAATCATTGACATCCAGAAAAATATAAAGAATATACGTGAAATAAATGCAAATCTTACCTGGCATTACTAATCATTTTGTGTGCCTTCCAAGCTAGCCACACAGAGTTCAGTTTTGTGCCTTCTTAAAATAATGGCAGTAATTCAGGCAATTGTGAAATAGGAACATCTAATAAATAATGCATTAAATATCATGAGGGCAGTGAATTAGCAGCACCTCCACAATGCAAGTCTACCAAAACTATCATATACTTTCTTCAAGTCCATAAATGCTATATACAAAGCCCTCTCTTTTTCTTTTTTCCAAGTATTTCTCACACCTGATGCATACACCCTATACATCTAATGTGGTAACACTGGTCCTCCCCAATCAGATGTACTGTGCATCTCATGAACCTTCAGTCATCACTACCCTTACATTTTACCAGGTATACTCAACATACTTAAAGCTCTGTTTGTCTATCTATACCTTTGATGCTTGTTCCAACTGGAACTCCCCGAAAGGGGTCGCTATGGCAATGGAGTCTCCATAACTAAAGAACTCCAGTGTCACTTCTTAGCCTTTAGTGCCTCACCTTTAACAGGCCACTGGCAGAGGGTAAGTCTAGAACAGTGTTTGCAGAGGCTCCTACCTAAATTAGTACAAATGTTTGATCAAAAATATCAAACTGTCAGTTTTGTATGCAGCATCCCCTCTTATAAAGAAATCTAGAACTGTTAACATCTGTTTGAATCTATCTATCTTCTATCTACATCTCTGATGCCTGTTCCCACCAGCTCTGTGATTAAAGAATTTCCTTGCTTTCATAAATGCATATCATACATGCATTCTGATAGTCCCCATGCATCTCAACCTTGGATACAGATGTCAAAAAGCCTGACTAAGAAAATAATAAGACAATAACTCTCTCCTCAGAAACTTAACTGTCATCCCATCTACTCCTGCTGCTTTGCCAAATGTGATCTCATCCAAGGCTTTCAATACCTCTTCTCTTTTCATCATACCATTCACCACGACTCTTTCACTCTGCATATTAGTCCCAAACACACCACATCATCAAACATATTCATCAATCCTTCAAAGTACTTGCTCCATCTCCTGCAAATCTTTGTTACCTGTTAGAATTTTCTCAGTAGCTCCCCTCACTATTAATAACATTACACCATGTTAACCTACAGTACCTAAGTTATCACATATCATTGTTAATAAATCGTGAGAAGATAGACTACAAAAGCAAACAGTAGAGTAGGTCAAAGGTAAGGCCTCTGTTACTTCTTTCATCTTTAAGTTCACAGATTAGGAAACTTGGTCAAACAGTTATTACGGAAAATAAGACCAATACTTTACATTATGGCTACATTATTACATTGGACTTCATCCATCTACAAGAATGGAAAAAGGAAAAGGATGAGGAAGGAGAGAAAGAAAGGGAAGAGGAAAAGAAAAGAAAGCACATGAAAGAAAACCTCAAAATGTAATAAAAAAAAATCTCATATAGTGTCAACATGAAGATAGTAAGCAAGCTAAGTCTTACCTTTAACAAGTGTCCAATCAATGGCAGCTAAAGTTGCTTTCTCCTGAGGATCTCCTACCAAACCATCCTCAAGCTGAACTAATGAGTGACATGTAGCAACCACCTGAAATTAGATTTGTTAACTTTAGATATTATCCATGAATCCTTGATTGTAAAACTGTTAGTCAATGTTCAGAAAATCATATCTATCTATATCATGAAAAATGGAAATGAAAAATGAGAAAACAAGAAAAAGTCCAATAAAATATTGGAGAGAGCATCTTTTGGAAGGGGGATTCAGTAATACATATACCTTTTGCCTCTACAGTATCAGATAAATGAACCTTGCACAACTCTTTTGGTGAAGGTGAAAAAAGGGAAAAATTTCCAAGAAAATATTGCATTCATAAATGCAAAAACCTCTTCACTACCTACTCCCAAAATCTTCCCTTACATGGAATGGCCTCAATGGCCTACTTGATGTTCTTACTGACTACTAATGCCTCATGTGTCTACCTAATGTTCCAACCTACTACTTCTCCCTAATGTTCCTACGTAGGAACATACTACTTCTACTTCATGTTTCTATTTTAATGCTCCTGCCAAAAGTTCCTTCCTACTACTTTTATCTACTGCTCCTACAATTTTTCCACAAGGCAGGGCTAATGCATTCCGCTCACCACAG
>JAUUDZ010057496.1:0-10338 GCA_032361705.1 Panulirus versicolor | reverse complement strand
CATCTTTTGTACAAGCCACCACTGCTTACTGAAATACATCCTAGTCCTCCCCAAATCCCCTAAAGTCATTTGCTCTTACCTTTTTCCATTCTGCACTCAATCTCTCCACGTGCTTTCTCACACAAGTCTCATTTTCAAGCTCACTTACTCTCACCACTCCCTTCATCACAACATTGTCTCTTTTCTAAAACTCTCTACAAATCTCCCTCTTCGTCTCCTCAAGATCATGATCAGACTTCCCTTCAGTTGCCCTTCTCAGCACATTAACATCCAAAAGTCCTCTTTCACGCGCCTATCAACAACGTGTAATCCAATAACGCTCTCAGGCCATCTGTCCTACTTATATACGTATACTTATGTATATCTCTCTTTTTAAACCAGGTATTCCCAATCACCAGTCCTTTTCAGCACACAAATCTAGAAGCTCTTCACCATTTCCACTTACAACATTAAACACCCCAAGTACATCAATTATACCCTCAACTGCCATATTACTCAACTCTACATTCAAATCACCCATTACTGTAACCCAGTATCATGCAACAAACCTGCTAACACTCACTCAGCTGCTCCCAAAACATTTGCCTCTCATGATCTTTCTTCTTATGACCAGGTGCATAGGCACCAAATATCACCCATTTCTCTCCATCATGTTTCCGTTTTACTAATATCAATCTACAGTTTACTTTCTTACATTCTATCACATACTCTCACGACTACGTCAATAATTCTACTCCTTCCTTTCCTTTTGTCCTCTCACCAACCACTGACTCTACCCCCAAGAAATTTCTAAATCACTCTTCCTCTTTACCCTCATGTTGGGGGGGCTGAGGATTGGCGCAATACATGCATAGGGCCATTGTACAAAAGCAAAGGGGATAAAGGTGAGTGCTAAAATTACAGAGGTATAAGTTTGTTGAGCATTCCTGGGAAATTACATGGAAGGGTATTGATTGAGAGGGTGAAGGCAAGTACATAGCATCAGATTGGGGAAGAGCAGAATGGTTTCAGAAGTGGTAGAGGATGAGCGGATCAGGTTATTGCTTTGAACAATATATGTAAGAAATACTTAGAAAAGCAAATGGATTTGCATGTACTATTTATGGATCTGGAGAAGGCATATGATAGAGTTGATGGAGATGCTCTGTGGAAGGTATTAAGAATATATGGTGGGGGAGGTAAGTTGTTAAAAGCAGCGAGAATTTTTATCGAGGAGCGCCAGGAAAAGACAAAGGCCACATTCGTTCACACTCATCTTCTAGATGTCATGTATAATGCACCAGACCACAGCTCCCTTTCCACATCCAGGCTCCACAATTCTTTCCATGGTTTAACCCAGACGCTTCACATGCCCTGGTTCAGTCCATTGACAGCACGTCGATCCCGGTTTACCGCATCGTTCCAATTCACTCTATTCCTTGCACGCTTTTCACCCTCCTGTATGTTCAGGCCGCGATCGCTCAAAATCTTTTCCACTCAATCCTTCGACCTCCAATTTGGTCTCCCACTTCTCCCCGTTCGGGCACAGAGTCTAGGTAACGAGGATGGTGCTGTGATCCTCGGGTACAGAACTTAATTAACGAGGTTCATGCTATGTATATCGGGTAAAGAGTCGAGGTAACGAGGGTCATGATATGAGTTTCGGGAAGAAATCCTTGATGACGAGCGCTATTTTATAACTCTATGTAACGAGGGTCATGTGCTGAAGGTAAGGTAAGGGTTCAGACAACAATGGTAACGAAGTATCGATAACGGTATGACACTTGGGTAACGAGTTCTGGGTAACAGGTCTCATGTAATGAGACATGGGATAAGCCGTGAGTAACAAAGTTTCGATAATGGTTGCCAATCTCATGTAATTAGCCTTAGATAACAAATTTTCGATCACGGTAACAGAGGATGAAAGTTTCATTATAGGTAACAGCAACTGGGTATCAAATCTCGGCCAACAGATCTCATGTACGGAGACTTATGCCTCGAGTCTTGGGCAGCAAATGTGGAGCAGCAGAGCCATTGGAACGAGTGATGAATTATCTTGTGAAACAGGTTTTATACTGAGGCTCTGGTAACACGACCCATGTGATTATTTTTTGACAGTTAATTAACTGTTAACGAGTCTTTGGTAAGGGCCCATGGGCAAAACTGATTCGTGTATAACGGATTCAGGGACGAATCTTGAACATCAAATAATGATGTATCTTGAAATTCTTTGCTTCTATAACGACAGTGTGGGAGCGAGGTGCGGGCAACGTGACCCAGGTGACAACCCCCAAGGGAAGAGCGTGAAATATGAAGCACAAATGGTGATCCACAGGTTATAAGGAGGAGCATACAGGTAGTGTGTCAGTAGCCGGGTATGGGAGACTATCTGATACATCCACTGATGCAATGGTTGAATCACTACATCTGTAGGTAGCGTCGTCACAGTTCATTATGGGGCTGGGTCCTAACCAAGACTGGATCTCATCACCGCTTTGGCCTTTGTAAGTGTTGTGACGTCTCAGCTGCTGGTTCTTTGGATTGGTCGTTAAAAGGAATTGCCTATTACACTAATTGAGTCTATCTGCGGCTGGGTCGTTACGGCGTTTGTTTCAAAGTTTTCTCAGCATGACCATGTTATCTAAACTTTTAAGTAACAAAGTAGTTGCACTGTCGCATGACTGGATCACCACTGTGGTTCGGTTGTTTCAGTTCGTCAGGATCACCACTGTGGTTCGATTGTTTCAGTTCGTCAGGATCACCACTGTGGTTCGGTTGTTTCAGTTCGTCAGGATCACCACTGTGGTTCGGCTGTTTCAGTTTGTCAGGATCACCAATGTGGTTGGATTATTTCAGTACGTCAGGATCATCACTTTTGATTAGATTATTTTAGTTCGTCAGGGTCACTACTGTGTTAGGGCTGTTTCAGTTCGTCAGGATCATCACTGTGATTAGGGTATCTTAGATCGTCAGGATCACCACTGTGTTAGGGTTGGTTCAGTTCGTCAGGATCACCGCTGAGGATGGGTTGTCTCAGTTCGTAATGGAGGTTGGGTCGCCATGGGAAAGAGTCTCCCATAACCGGTGTGGTTGTCAGAGTGGTTGAGTCAACATGGTGGCTGCGTCGTAAGATGCAGGACTGTGGTGAGAACCTTAGCTTCACTGTAAGCGGGTCATCATGCTGGCTGAGTCGTCTCCCTGGGGTAGTCACCACAGGTTTTACGTTATCATGGTAGATGTCATCACGGTACATTATGGATGAGTCTTCACAGTTGTTGGGTCAGTATATTCTGGATGGTTCTTCACTGTGGTTAGGTCAGTACATCATGAATGGGTTTTCATTATGGATGGGACAGTACATCATGGGTGGGTCATCTCGTTGGTTGGGTCAGTACATTATGGATGGGTCTTCACATTAAGCAAAGGTATTCGGTAGAATATGAAGGAAGTCAAACAGCAACAGACCATTGGGTCTTTTCGAGGTTGTTTGTAATAGAGAAATATATCAATAACTCACAGATTAGTATGCTACAATTTAGTGTGGTAGAATTCAGAAGGTATACAGATAATTCAAAGAGAATACCCTGCAAACTGTCATTGTGACAATGGAGGCCCAAATAATAAGTCGTGGACTTGAAGCAAAATATCTCTCATCAATTTCTAGTCATATCGATAGCGCTGCTTTCAACCACTCTAATGAGCTAATCGTTCCATAGTGTGTTAACAAACCTGTTGGAAAAGGACTTTGTCTCATTCGAGGAAAAACTTTTGCTCAAGAGATGATATCCAGTACTGAAAGTGAGATCAGACGATTCAAGTCTTAAATAACTTGATATATCAGGATTATCAAAGCCTTCAACAATTCTTAATATTTGTATTAGGTCACCTCTTAACCTCGTTTCTAAGCTAAATGAATTCATGTCATTCAATCTGCTCTCATAAGATTTGGTTCTTAGGCCGGGAATCATATTGGTTGCTCGACGCCTTACTCCCTCCATTCTGTCTGTGTCTCTTTTTAAGATAAGGTGACCAAAGCTAAACAGAATATCAAAGATGGAGAGGAATCAATGAACTGTAAACATTAAGGATTATTTTTCTGGATTTGGATTTGAGGGCCCTGTCTATGAATCCAAGAACTTTGATCGCTCTTTTCACTGCCTTTGCACACCACTTGATTTATGGTCGCTAGAAAGTATCAAGCCATGTCCTTTTCCTTATCAACCTTTTGCAGCATTTATACTGTAGTTTGCCTTTCCACTTTATTACTGATATATAAAACCTTGCACTTATCGAAAAAAGAATTCATTTGTCACAAATGAGTCAAGTCAATCAATTTGTCTGTGTCAGTTTGAAGCTGTAGACGCTCAAGTTCATTTGTATAAATTCATTTCTAAGCTTTGTATCATCATCGAATTTTGATACCTTGCCATGCAGTCCATTATCAATATAAGTGATTTATATGAGAAAGAGAATCGGTCCCAAGACTGACCCTTGTGGCACTCCACGTGCAACTTTAACCATTTTGAGGCTTGACCATTGACCACAACTCTGTTTACGGCAGTCAGCCAGTTCCTATCCAGTGAAGCACAACCCATAGAACTTCATCTTTGCGAGTAACCTTTGATGTGGAACCTTATGGATTGCTTTGTGAAAATCTAGATAGATGACATCAAATGCTTTCCCTTCGTCATACATGTTGATTATAACATGAATGAAGCAGTTTAGTTACATATAAGCGATTTCATCGAAAAATATGCTGAGAATCGTTTATCAAGTGTGGTCTTCCAAATGGTGAACACGTTTGATGGTTTCCATAATTCTTCAACCAATGACGATGATTTCCAGGCAGTGACATATTACCTTTTCTTTCATCATCGGTGTAATACTGGCAAACTTCCAGTCATCTGGAACTTTTCCCGTGGCAAGTGGCCTGTTGAAAAGGACAGCCAAGAGCTTAATCATCTCATTTTTCGCCTCTTTCATTGTCCGCGGATAAAACTCATCAGGGTCTGCCATTTTATGTTTCCTCTCCGTTTATTGTTGATAGTACGTCTTCAGCTTTTACCTCAGCTTGTTGAGGACTGTTCTCTTCTCTTATCACTGAAAGTGGATTCGGGTTATGGGTTGTGTCTTCCATCGTAAATGGAGATGAAAGAAACAATTCAAGGTTTTTGCTATGGCTTTGTTTTGTTGAACAAGTCACCGTTTCTTGTAATCAACGGACCACTTGACGGGGTAATGGTTCTTTTGCTTCTAACATAACAGTGAAATTCCCTCTTTTTATTTTCTATTTTCAGGAATGTACGCTTCATGATGACGTTTACTTTCTCGTGTAACTCGCCTACTTTCTCTACTCAAATATATATGATCTACTTTATCATGTTGGTTACTGGTTTCTTGAGTTTCTCATGACCAACTTTCTTAGACGAGAGGAACTTTTCTATATATGACCGTTCCATCACTTTGGCTTTGTTTTAGAAATAGAATGTCTAACACGCATTGGTACGTATGTTCGTCCACCGATTTAAAGGTTTCACTTTGACCATATAATACCAGGTTTGCCCTTCTAAAACAATGTGATCATTAGAATTTACACGTTTAAGATCGGGAATATTTTCACGACTCTTAAGTTGGCCCATATTACATGCACTGCTGAAAGCGACCTTAAAAGTAATTTATTGGTAATCACTTGTACCAAACGTTTCTCCAACTTCAACGTTATTAATGAGACCTTTTGTTGTTAGAACTAAATCTAATATATTCTCGTCGCGAGTGCGTTTCTCGGCCAATTGGATCAGGGCAGTATCAAACTGGAAACTGGAAAGGGGTTCTTCCAATTTAGATACTGGTATGTTAAAATCTCCTACTATGTTAGAACCTGTTCATTACAAATTTCCGTCAACTGATCATAAAATCTTTTGTCTATCTCTAGTGTACGCGAGGATATATCAGATAACCCTGCTGTTATTTTCTTAAGAAGTTCATCTTTAATTTCTACAAAAATGAAGTCTACATTTCCAACAGCTACAGCAATTTTTACTACGGGATTTAGATGAGCTTTAACAAAGATCAGGATACCGCTGTCTCCTTTGTTTCCCTTATCCCTGTTATATAAAGTGTATCCTGGCACTGAGTACTTAGCGCGGAGATCTCTACTGCTGATATCTAACCAAGATTCAGAAATGGCGATCGTATCATGATTTCCCCTCCTACACTGTTGTCTTGAATTCTGAGATTTTATTGCTTATGGTCCGAGCGATAACATAAGATAGTTTTAGAAGACTGGGACCTATTTCGATGGGTACTTACGGAAGGGGATGGGTCTGCTCTACACGGGCTACGGTTTTTAGCCCAAACCACACATGTAGACTCATCCAGGTTCCAACCAAAACGCACTGCTTCCAATTCATTCAGGTCTCGTCCGATCTTCATAAACATACCAGACTGCATCTAGAAATGCTGCCACAAGTTTATGAACTCATTTCTTACCTGAAAACAGAGTTACACAAATCTATTGTTTAGACTGAACGCCTCCCTAAGGAAGGTATTCCCGGTGGCGATCCTTGGAAGAACTCTTGAAATAACATCATTAGTTTTATCAAACAAACGTCGAATAAGCGTGCGATATTTCTCCAATAGCTTCTCCCATCTTTCCTTCGGTGCATCGTTAATACCGACATGACAGATAACAAGTTTATAATCGCTAGTGCCACCACAAACCTCGTCTTCACCGTCGGTAACATCATCTACACTTGTACCTGGAAAACATAAACGTTTGCAGAGTGAAGGGTTTCTGGCGCAGAATTCCTTCAGCTGTTCTCGGATCATAGAGTTGCCATCAAGCCTTACTTCATGTTCGTCGTCGTTGACATCACCCAAAACCTCGTATCGATTTCTTGTAATTATTGGCATCAAAGGCAAACGTTTATGGGGATTCGTCTCACTACCAGGAAGGGTCGGCTTTCCTTGGTGAGAGGATTACTGTGTGGTGTCTCAACACCCACAGCGCTGCTGACCGACGGTGATGGCTCACTCCCTGGTTCTCTCAGCAACCCAGAAGGACATCTACCTGTGTGTTAGAACTGTTATCTTATCTGTAACCTAACCTAACCTAACCTAACCTAACCTAACCTGTGTGTTAGAACTGTTATCTTATCAGTAGCCTAACCTAACCTAACCTGTGTGTTAGAACTGTTATCTTATCAGTAACCTAACCTAACCTAACTTAACCTAACCTGTGTGTTAGAACTGCTATCTTATCAATAACCCAACCTAACCTAACCTGTGTGTTAAAACTGTTATCTTATCAGTAACCTAACTTAATCTAACCCGTGTGTTAGAACTGTTATCTTATCAGTAACCTAACCGAAGCTAACCTTACCTAACCTGTGTGTTAGAACTATTATCTTATCAGTAACCTAACCTAACCTAACCTAACCTGTGTGTTAGAACTGTTATCTTATCAGAAACCTAACCTAACCTAACTTAGCTTGTGTGTTAAAACTGTTATCTTATCAGTAACCTAACCTAACCTGTGTGTTAGAACTGTTATCTTATCAGTAACCTAACCTAACCTAACCTGTGTGTTAAAACTGTTACAGCAGCTGCAGTCAGCTTTTCCTTAAGGGTCTGTCGGTCGACGCAAAATCTGCAGTCGAAGGCATCGCAAAATTATCACAAAACTGAACGTCAAACTTCCCACTGTACACAGAACACAGTGGACCTGCTATCACGATGCTATAATAAACAGAAATTGTATATTACTAAAAAGAAGGCTTAGTGGAAGACATGAAAAATAGTCATCGAACTTTTAACCTTACGAGCTCTGACCAAGTTTCTTACGTTTCAGGAACCCGGGGTTCCTCTACGCTGCTGTGTGTCCTCAGATCTAGTGACCTGGACGTGTATATTTCGCCATATCTTTTTGTCACAATAAATAACGCTTTTCAATACTAAGATATGAAAAAGACAATCAGTATCCAAATTTTAAAAAAAGAACAATAGTTTTGTTTCTAAGGATGAAGTGATAACACGCAGGAAAAAAATCAGCCAAAAGTCTCTACCTTGTATGTTAGGCATGCAAGAGTTCCCCGAGATCCGCAGTTTCCCGAGCACAATCGTGGAAGTATTTTCTCTTTCCTTTACCTCACAATTTACAGCACTTTTCAGCACTCCAGTGTGATATAAAACCAGGTAAACACTTTAGAATACATACAAAAATTCTACTTCAAATATGCAGTGAAGAAAACTAAAAAATCACAACTAAAAGCATATAAGATCCGATCCTGTGGGTCTTCACGTTTGTTGGGACAGTACATTATGGATGGGTCTTCACGGTGGTTGGGTATGGGTGACGAGGTTGCCCTAAGCCGTTAAGTTGTTATCGTTTCTGAGTCGTGCCTTTAGTTTGGTCTCCGCAATATCTATTTTGGGTTATTTACTTGGTTGTCTTTTGTTTCTTGTCAGAAATATATCTTATTCTTTAAAGACCACAGATGAATCTTATTCTTCTCGAGTGGAAGAGGGAACAATATAATAATGAAGAATAGTTTGAGTGGGATGAAGAAGATGGGAATGACATTCTGGCGTCGTGCCACAACGGAGGAGGAGGTGGAGGAGGAGGGGCAGGAGCTGAGTGGCTGTACCAGGGATGCCTGGCCCACAGTGGCCACGCTCACTCTCGATCAATATTGTGTAGGTTGTCCCGCCTCTTGTCTTACTCAGGATTGACATCAGTTCATGGTCTTGCAACTCAATGTTTTCTTCTGTCAATACTGTCTTTATCAGCAGATGTTTATGAAAGTTGACGTAATATGATTCGTGAAGGCTTCAGTTATTGGACGAAAAGTCTTGATTACCTTTATAGCAGCAGCTTATCTCCAAATTTCCTTTATTTTCGGAGTGGAAAGTTAATGAATACTTTCTTCTCTCCAAGATCTTTGATCACAGCTATAGGTGGGGACTCCACTTTATTCTTTGACTCATTCCACCACATATTACAGTGACTCATGATCCGAGGAAACTGGATAGGGTCATGCCCAGCAGAGACCAGAGCCACACAAAGGGCTTTATGACCACTTAGCAAATTTTTTTAATGAAAATAGTTCTTTTCTAATGGAGGATTTCAACATGCTTTTATCCAACAGGGAAGAATCTCTTTCCAGTAACTATATTCATGATCTCTGACTAAACTTGATAGTGGACTAATATAGTTCGCTGAGAAAACCACTGGCGACGTGACCATAATACACTTAAATCAAGCTAGAAAATAGGAGCTTGTGTATCATGGCGCAATAGGAGGAAAGTTTGATGAGAATGATCACGGACAAATTACTTTCGAGGTAGTTATGAATGTTGCTACAATGCTGATCAACATGAAAGCCGTGAAGAAATACAAGATTCGACACAATCAAATTCAAATTATATTCGTATTGGTCATGAGAGGCAACACTGGGATGATATCATCAGTGAAAGTGACACGGTTGTAGCTTGGACAACTGCATTAAGACAATCAGAGTAGCAGAGGAAACAATGGTGCCAATACGGCCGTACCTTGACCATTTGCCGACACTGATATGATAGAAATATGGAACAAAAAGCTGCCACATGTCTAAGACAGCAGCTCATCCCCAAAAACAATAATCAGAATGATAAAGTTATGTATATTTACGCAGAAAAACTTAGGTTCTTGTGCATGAAATTAACTTCTGTATGAAGCATATATTACTTTTAATAGGAAAAGGGACCCTGAATAGTTTAGTGGTTATGTTTGAAGTAAAAGAGTCAATGCCATGTTAACTAGTGCATTTATTATGAAGAATGGTGACCTAGTTCAAAATAACGAGACCATGGAAAATCTCTTGAATTATTATTTTTCCATATGTATTTACCACAAAAGACAAGTGATTTCCCAGATTCCTGCCATTGCCAAAAAAGGAACACATTTAACAACATACTGATAACCAGTAGTATGACATTCACAACTGTAGGTTTAGAACTATTTTTGTATCGGTTAGTACGAGGCTGGCTGGTATACAGTGGCTGTGGTGACGGACGTCGGTCAGTATGAGGCTGGCTGGTATACAGTGGCTGTGGCGACGGACGTCGGTCAGTATGAGGCTGGCTGGTATACAGTGACTGTGGTGACGGACGTCGGTCAGTATGAGGCTGGCAGGTATACAGTGGTTGTGGCGACGGACGTCGGTCAGTATGAGGCTGGCTGGTATACAGTGGCTGTGGTGACGAACGTCGGTCAGTATGAGCGCTGGCTGGTATAAAGTGGCTGTGGTGACGAACGTCGGTCAGTACGAGCGCTGGCTGGTATACAGTGACTGTGGTGACGGACGTCGGTCAGTATGA
>JAUUDZ010057474.1:0-10339 GCA_032361705.1 Panulirus versicolor | reverse complement strand
TATACATGTGTATGTGGGTGGGTTGGGCCATTCTTTCATCTGTTTCCTTGCACTACCTCGCTAATGCAGGAGACAGCAACAAAGTATAGTAAATAAATACAAAATATAAATATCTTTTATCATTATACTTAGTCACTGTCTCCTGTGTCAGTGATGCAGCACAAGGAAACAGATGAAAGAATGGCCCAACCCAACCACACACACATGCATATACATAAACGCCCACACACGCACATATACATACCTATACATTTTAACATATACATACACAGACTTATACATACATATACACATGTACATATTCATACTTGCTGCCTTCATCCATTCCCACCATCACCCTGCCACACATGAAACAGCACTCCCCTTCCTCCAGTGCTACCCTGCCCCACAGGAAACAGCATCAGTATCCCATGCTTCAGTGAGGTAGCGCCTAGAAAACAGACAAAAAAGCCACATTCGTCTACACTCAGTCTCTAGCTGTCATGTGTAATGCACCAAAACCACAGCTCCCTATCTGCATGCAGGTTTACCTCAAATGCTTCACATGCCCTAGATCAGTCCATATTGACAGCACATTGACCATGGTATACCACATCATTCCAATTCACTCTATTCCCTGCACGCCTCTCACCCTCCTGTATGTTCAGGCCTTAATCACTCAAAAGCTTTTTCACTCCATCCTTCTGCCTTCAATTTGGTCTCCCACTTCTCCTTGTTCCCTCCACCTTTGACAAATATATCCTCTTTGTAAATCTATCCTCACTCATTTTTCTCCATATGTCAAAACCATTTCAACACACCCTCTCCTGCTCTCTCAACCACATTCTTTTTATATCTACACATCTCTTACCCTTCCATTACTTACTCAACCAAACCACCTCACACCACACACTATCCTCAAACTTTTCATTTCCAACACATCCAACCTCCTCTGTATAACCCTATCTATAGCCCATGATTCACAAACATTGTTGGAACTACCATTCCTTCAAACACCCATTTTTGCTCTCCGAGATTACAGTCTCTCCTTCCACACATTCTTCATTGCTCCAAGAACCTTCGCCCCCTTCCCCATCCTGTGACTCACTTCCACTTCCATGGTTCCATCTGCTGCTAAGTCCACTCCCAGATATCTAAAACACTTCACATCATCCAATTTTTCTCCATATAAACTTACATCCCAATTAACTTGTCCCTCAATACACTGAACCTAATAACCTTGCTCTTATTCACATATACTCTCGACTTTCTCCTTTCACACACTTTTTCAAACTCAGTCACCAACTTCTGCAGTTTCTCAAACGAATCAGCCACTAGAGCTGTATCATCGGTGAACAACAACTGACTCACTTCCCAGGCCCTCTCATCCCCAGCAGACTGCATACTTGCCCCTCTTTCCAAAACTCTATATATTTTCTCTCTGGCCTACAGCATTCCTATTCCCTACTACTCTGTCAGTTTCCTCAAGGCTCTCCTCCATTCATACTTCAAGCTGGCCCTTTCACTATTATTTATGAAAATTTTGTTTCTTGACTCATGGCCTACTTTCTCAAGGGAAGGAGGGCCTTCATTCTTTATAGAAGCATTACCAATCACTTCTTCGTAACATTTTCAACAACCCATTCCCAATCATGACCCCATTGGTAAACAGAAATGAGTTAATCCAATAGCTTAATTCTTTAAACAAGGCTTTTTCATAATTCTTCAGTTCAAAATACATGAAACGGGTGCAACGACAAAAAAACAATAAATTTACAGCAAAGCAATGATAGATAGCTGCTAGTAATGAGCCTAGCATATAAAGAGGCCATGCTCCCCCATGCAAGTCTAAGGTGGAATAATCTTTAAGACATTTAAGTGCACAAGTAAAGCAGGCAATTATTCATTGAATTAGCATGAAAAAAAGGCAACGAGACAATACAAAACTCTTGACAGTCATTAGCTTTTATATGTTCATCCTGCAAGCTAAACCGTGTAGTATCTCAGCATAGCCCAGTAGGATACAAGAAACTTGGACATCCTTTATTATCATAGTGAATGAAAATTTTTAGTCTTGTATATACATCATACCTTCTCCCAGGATGAATTTAGTATGGAACTTAGAAGATTAATATAACAGTTGCTGTCTAAAGCATTTGTTTCACTTCTAGGTTCATCCTGAAAATTAATAAAAATAATGCAATATCCAACCCAAATAATGCTCTTCAAATGAAAAAATTATGCTTCTAATATCAATATGTAAAAAGGCTCCTTGAAAAGAATGTTGTAGACTAATAATCAAAGAAATACATGACTCACATCTGTCAACTATTGTCAGAAGATAAATGGACTCATTTTTCTTGATGTTTTCTTTAGCAATATTGCCCAGCAACACCTTGATAAACAACACATCTTTTTGACTTCAAAGACTATTTGTTTCATCTTATCTTTCATCAATTTCATTATTTTTAACTTCTTAGTCTGCATTTGTCTTATTTCCCCCTTGTGTATGCTTGCTGAAGCAAGCAAGCAATCCAGCAAACACTAAAATGCAATACTCTTATCAACCACTTCAACTTAATATTGTTAAACTTTGATAACTAAAGGGATGAAAATGGTAGGTGTTGTACTACAGCTTGTCTGGAAGTATATTCTGCAGAAGAGTCAACTATGTGAAAGTATTTATATTAAAACTCTTACTATCCCAGTTTTCTCTTTGCCAAAGGTCTCCCATGTTACTTAAAATATCTAAAGATCGATAATCAATCCCATATGAATGAATTACATATCATTTCAAGATTTTCAATCAACTTGTCCACAGAATCTTGGAATAATAGAATGTAGGAATTTAACAAAAAAAATTTTCAACACATCACCAATCATTAGCATACATTATCTTATCATATGAAGTTTTCACAAAATACTAACTAGCGAAATAAATCTGCAACTGAAATTGAATATCTTCAGCTTAAAACACATAAAAAGACAAACTGATTGACTGAGTTCACTGTTGGTAAATGAATTCTAACATCGAGAACATAAATGAATTTTAACATTAACAAGAACCAAATTTTCATACTGGATGTAAAAACGAGAATGCAAGGTATAATATGGATTCTGTTGAACTACAAGTAAATGAGGAAATAAACTTGTCATAATCTCGGGTGACCTAAGCCAAGCAAGCAGTGCACAAGCAGTAAAAGGGTAAACAAATTTCTTGGATTCATAGGTAGGAGTTTTGAATTGAAGTGGTTTTGAATTTACATCTAAGAAATCATGCATACTCTAAAGAGGTAGTTGGTACAGCTCCATGCACACTGTGTTCAGTTTTGATAATCCTGCTTTGAACAAGAAAGACAGAATAGAGATTACAACAATGAGCTATACACACTGATCCCAGCCTGATAAACAAATCCTATGAGAGCTGAATGAAAATTTTTTAGTTTATTAAAGAGAAAGTTAAGAGATGGTCTAGTACAGGCCTTCAAAATTATAAAAATTCAACAAGCTACTTAAAGCTTGATTTCAGTCATTTTCATCTAATTTCAGTCATTCCAATGGATATAAGATTGTGGGCCATCATTTTACCTTGAATGAAGCAAAGTACTCTCTCTTAACTGGACTGTTAACATATGGAATAATTTACCAAATAGGGTGGTTGAAAGCAGTACTATGGACACAATTAGAAATAATCTTCAAATATTTTCCTTTAAGTCCATGACCAACAACATTAGCACCTCCTTAGTTACATGAACAGATTTGTAAGTTTTCCTTTAGAAACATCCATAAGACTTTCTATTTGACACAATCTGAGTTTCTGACATCTTTCACTACCACAGAGAGCCCCAAAAGGAAACCCATGGTCTCTTGCTGTTTAAATTCCTTCATAATTTTTGTATAAGTAAAAGTTCTAAGATCAAGAAAAATAGTTGAAATCTAACCCTTATACTCCTATGCTGGTTCCCTTCCCTAAAAAAGAAAAAAAAAAAAAAAAATTCAGGTGTAACTTTAAAGTGCGTTATTCTTTGCATTTGAAACATAATACAATGAAAATAACTATGTAAGAGTATGCTTTGGCCACTAACATCCAGCTAAGACAATTTACAAGTTTGGAGAGCTTCATAAGGACAGAGCATCTAAGAAATGCTACTGACATCTGCTAGATACATATGGCTCATGGGCTGCCACACTTATTCTTTGTTTTTTTATGCATGTACTCATTGACATATTGAGTTATTGACTATTTTGTTCTTTATGAAAAATTATTTTCTTTAAATCATATGATTCGTGCAAATATTTCATCTGTAACAGCAAGTGGACATTTGTGCAAAATTATCCAATATTTGGTTGGCATAATTTTACAGTTCCTTGTGTTGCCATGCATATCGCTATTCATCTCTGCATTATTTGTTTACTAGTAATTGGGGCTATTCTGTTCATTTCTCACTCTCTCCCAGCTTAATACACATATTTCCTTCTGAGAAACTGACATACAAAGAAAGAATATAGGAAAAAAATCTATTCCTAAAGTAATACCGAGATGTATGTAGTGATTTGCGACTGACTACATAAAGGAGAAAGAATCATATCTATTGTAATAGAGAGGTAAATAAGAATATGAATGATGAAATAATGAAGTTCTAGATTACTTGGAGGCAAATACTTTCGAGTACAGGTTGACCCCTTTAAAGGCCCTCAGGTGAACACTCTTACCAGTTACCATCAGTCTGATTTTGTCCATTCCTGCAGCCAAGAATTGTTCCCCTATCTTTGGAATCCTAGCCCCCAGATCGAGATGCCTCAATATCTTGGGCAAGGATTTTTCACGGCATATGATGCCAATACAGGGCAGATTCATCAGCATTATACTTTTTATTCTGGAGCTAAGAAAATGAACAGGACTGTTTATTAGCTAGGCTGCAGTGTAAACAGATTTTGATGTCATAGTGTTGCTAACAGCACTGCCCTGGAGGCAGATCCACAAACTAATGGCAGCAAATTCAAAAGTGCTGGACCATGGGAGCTGCTGGACCACAGAGTGCCAGATTAGAGAAGTACAACCTGTATTTGGTTGTGTAAAATTGCTTCTCCTCTCTCTTCCATTTTAATCTACATCTGGAAGGGTGACAAACTAGAGAGATAATCTAGGAACAAAATTGCTTTTTGTAATAATAATGCAAAGTATATCATTATTGATTACATAGTAATGAGACAATGAGATAAAGGAATAGGAATCATAGCAATTATAAGACCCAGAACTGTAAGTAATTATCCTAATAATATCAAAATGAAAAAAAACTAGTTGTTGTGTGAAATGCACCGAAACTACAGCTCCCTATCCACATCTAGGCCCCACAAACCTTTCCATGGTTTAAAGCAGACGTTTCATGTGCCCTGGTTCAGTCCACTGACAGCACGTTGACCATGGTACACCACATCGTTCCAATTCACCCTATTCCTTGCACGCCTCTCACTCTCCTGTATGTTCAGGCCCCGATCACTCAAAATCGTTTTCACTCCATCCTCCCACCTCCAATTTGGTCTCTGGCTTCTCCCTGTTCCCTCCACCTCTGACAAATATATCCTCTTTGTCAATCATTCCTCACTCATTCTCTCCATATGTCCAAACCATTTCAACACACCCTCTTCTGCTCTCTCAAACACACACTTTTTATTTCTACACATCTCTCTTACCCTTTCATTACTTACTTGATCAAATCACCTCACACCACATATTGTTCTCAAAGATTTCATTTCCAACACATCCACCTTCCTCTGTACAACCCTATCTATAGCCCATACCTTGCAACAATATAACATTGTTGGAACTACCATTCCTTCAAACATACCAATTTTTGCTCTTCCGAGATAATACTCTTTCCTTCCTCGCATTCTTCATCGCTCCCACAATCTTTGCCCCCTCCCCAACCCTGTGACTCGCTTCCACTTCCATGGTTCCATTTGCTTTTAAGTCCAATCCCAGATATCTAAATCACCACTTCCTCCAATTTTTCTCCACTCAAACTTACATCCTACATCCTACTGAACCTAATAACCTTGCTCTTATTCACATTTACTCTCAACTTTCTCCGTTCACACACATTTCCAAACTCAGTCACCAACTTCTGCAGTTTCTTACTCAAATCAGCCACCAGAGCTGTATCATTGGCGAACAACAACTGACTCACTTCCCAAGCCCCCCTCATCCCCAATACACTGCATGCTTGCCCCTCTCTCCAAAACTCTTACCTCCCTAACCACCCCCATCCATAAACAAATTAAACAACCATGGGGACATCACACACCCCTGCCACAGACTGACCTTCATTGGGAACCAATTACTCTCCTCTCTTCCTACTCATACACATGCCTTACATCTTTGGTAAAAACATTTTGCGGCTTCTAGCAACTTACCTCCCAGACCATATACCCTTGAGACCTTCCACAAAGCATCTCTATCAACCCTATCATATGCCCTCTCCAGATCCGTAAATACTACATACAAATCCATCTGTTTTTCTAAGTATTTCTCACACATTCTTCAAAGGAAACACCTGATCCACACATCCTCTACCACTTTTGAAACCACACTGCTCTGTACATGTCTTCACCTTCTCAATCAATACCCTCCCATATAATTTCCCAGGAATACTCAATAAACTTATGTCTCTGTAGTTTGAACACTTGCCTTTATCCCCTTTGCCTTTGTACAATGGCACTATGCATGCACTCTGCCAATACCCAGGCACTTCACCATGGTCGATACATACAGTGAATATCCTTACCAACTAATAATCAACAACACAGTCACCCCCTTTTTAATAAATTCCACTGCAATACCATCCAATACCTTGCCTGATTTCATCTTCCACAAAACTTTCACCACCTCTTCTCTCTTAACCAAACCATTCTTCCTGACTCTCTCATTTTGCACACCACCCCAATCAAAACACCGTATATCTCCACCCTATCATCAAACACATTCAACAAACCTTCAAAATACTTACTCCATCCCCTTCTCACTTCATCACTGCCCGATATTATTTCCCCCTTCGCCCCCTTGACCGATGTTCCCATTTATTTTCTTGTCTTACGCATGTTATTTACCTCCTTTCAAAACATCCTTTTTATTCTCCTTAAAATTAAATGATACCCTCTCACCCCAACTCTCATTTGCCTTCTTTTTCAACACTTGCACCTTTCTCTTGACCTCATTCTGCTTTCTTTACACATCAGTAGGGTTGAAAGTTGCTCAACACAAGAATATACATGTCTGGAGGAGTTAAGGGGTTTAAGTGCACATTGAAAAGGTCAAAAAAGCCAAATAAACCTTAATACTGTACTCTTTACACTTATGTTTCCAGGGCATCACTTCAATGTTTGGCAAAGTCCATAACTTAGCACTTGCTGCTAAGTTAAATAGGACCTGTGTTTGCAAAATTCACTGCTTTGTTGTATAGGTGCTGCCCAGACATCCCAGTGTTGCCACAATCCACTGTTTTCTATTTTGAATTGCTAAGCATAGCTTATTACACGAAAACAAGGGATATGGCAAGGACTGTTTAAGAAGATATCAAAGCAATGAACAAGCCAAGGTATATCAAATCGAAACTCTTTACCAAGCCGGAGCCGAGTTTTCATCATCTTCCAAGCACATTCACAGCAGCTCCTACAATGGACAAAGTAAAACACTCACCTTCAGCCTAAGGTATCATCATCATCACAGTAAGATAACATTCATGTTTACTCACCCTCAGGTTTAATTTGGCCTGATGCCAATCTAGCAGTTCAACTATGTAATCATGTATTGCTACTTTAGTCTACATTGTACACTTTAGGATTGGAAACAAGGAAGAAGTTTACGTGCAGTACATAAATATGATTGCAATGTTTAAAAAATATGTCAACTTAAAATTGGGAAAGCAACATCCCACAATTTGTAATCTTTAAGCAACACTCTACAGTCTGGGAAAGGAAAAAAGACTATTTATGGTGAGTATACTGATATAAATGTAACATTTTAAAACAAACACTGTGAAAGAATAACTTAAATTGTAATTCTATTGACTATTAGGTATACAGGGGTCAGCGTGCTGTCAATGACTGAAACAGGGCATGTGAAGCACTGGGGTAAACCATGGAAAGGTCTGTGGACCCAGTTGTGGATAGGGAGATGTGGTTTTGGTGCACTGCACATGACAGCTAGAGGATGGATATGAGGTAATGTGTTATTTCTTGATCTGCCCCTAAATGATACCTCACTAATGCATCCTTTCTTTATCTGTTCCTGGTACAACCTCACTAATGCAGGAAATTGCAATAAAGTATGAAAAAAAGGTGCTCCTGGCAACATCAATACCTATAATATCAAAGCTACCCTAATTCAGCAACTGCTTGGGCCCAAGCTTACCAGATTTGTTATTGTACAAAAAATGAGAATGAGATCTCTACAATCAGGTTCCCCACTGAGTAGAACAGCATTTAAATGTGCAGGGACATGCATCAATATTGTCTGTACACTGGTGATACCAAAATTTTTCATCCTCTGACCTGGGACAGTCCAACCAACATGCATTAAAAATTAACAGTGGTAAAGAGAAAAGAAAGTTCCTCAACAATACCAAAATGAGCTGGTTTCCTGCAAATAAGTGTAATCAAATTGGCCAACAAAAATTCTTTGCCAACAAAACAAAGAAATGAAGTATCATTACAAAGCTTTGACATATGCTGGCAAGCAAAAAAATTCTTAAATACTAAAATCTTCCCGAGTACAAGTAAGGCATTTAAGTTAACAGACATAATGAAGACACAATAGAACTTCAAAAATTTAAAAACATTAAGTATAACTTGAGTTGCCAAAATACTCCACAATTCATTGCTTGAATGACTGATGACTTTTCATGGTGGATCACAATCAGCACTTAAATGTGGTGTGGCCCCATAATGAGCCAACTAGCCACTCATGTTAAGCCATTTATATTTAGGCATATCCTCTCATTGTCATGCTAACTTTGACTTTACCTGTGTCTAACCACAAAGGTTCAAGCCGTGCAAATGGTAAAAAATATCTATACCCATCTAATCAATCAAACAATTGCTTGCTAAATATTTCTCTAGTTATTCTTACCCTTAAGTGTTCAAAGTTTTTTGGACTGGAGGCAGATATTCCTGTGGTTGTTGTATTTGGGTAATGGAGGTCTATCTGACTTCTTATCCAGGGAAAAAGAAAAGGAATGTTTACATATACTCCTGGTACTCCATCATCACCACAGCCTATACCCCAGGCAGTCATTCCCACCAAGGAATACCTTTTTGGGTTATCGATCCGGGCACAAGCCAGAGGTCCTCCACCATCTCCCTGTAATAAAAGCAGAAATCATAAAATATGGCTCTCCCATCTAATGACAATTCATACTGTTATAATCTTGTGGGTGACTGGTACAGGTTTTTATAACCTCTGTTAAGAGCAAAATCTTTACAAAAGTACAAGAAAAATGAGTGACAGCATTCAAGTGTGCTATCATAAAGTGATATGTTTCAAAAGAAACAGGCAACACTTGGGCATATATATGTAAGCAGCACCTCTGCAGTTTCAAGGTTGTACTACTTCCATCAGCAGTAAATGATGGGTTGAGAAGCAGCAGGGGTAAACCATGGCAAGGTCTGTGGGGCCTGTTTGTAGACAGGGAGTTATGGTTGTTGTTCACCGATGATACAGCATTGGTGGCTGATTTGAATGAGAAACTACAGAAGTTGGTGACTGAGTTTAGAAGCGTGAGTGAAAGGAGAAAGTTGAGAGTAAATTTATAGACTCCTGTGGTGTAGTGGTTACCGTTCCTGACAAATTCAAGGGCTGCCCAAGGTCAAGCGCATAGGTTTGAATCCTGGCTGTGGCAGTTAATCCACAGTCAATCCAACTGTTCATCCACTCCAAAGGGCTGGTAGATAAAATGGATACCTGGCTCAGGCTTGAGTATGAATCTATACAGTGTTAATGGGATGGCCCTGGTTAGGGTCTCAGCTGCCCCTGCTGTCTCAGAAAAAAAAAAGAGAAAAAAAAAAAAAGAAAAGAAAAAAGAATAAAAGCAAGGTTATTCAGTTCAGCAGCAGGGCTGAGGGACAAGTTAATTGGGATGTAAGTCTGAAAGAAGGAAAATTGGAGGAGGTGAAGTGTTTCAGATATCTAGGAGTGAACCTGGCAGTAAATGTAACCACGGAAGCAGAATCAAGCCATGGGGTGGGGGAGGTAGCGAAGATTCTGGGAGTGATGAAAATGTGTGGAAAGAGAGAATGTTATCTTGGAGAGCAAAAATGGGTATGTTTGAAGGAATAGTAGTTCCATCAATGTTATACGGTTGCA
>JAUUDZ010057473.1:0-13474 GCA_032361705.1 Panulirus versicolor | reverse complement strand
TATATATATATATATATATATATATATATATATATATATATACGATCCACCCATTCTTCCTTCGTCTGCATCATTTCAGATATTCTTGCATAAAATTTGTAATCATTATTTGTTTGTTAAGGGGAGAATTTCACGCTCGTGTTGTCCCATCTCTCAAATTTGGATGTATACAAAGTCTTTGCTCTCATCGATTCACACACACACACACACACACACACACACACACTCGCCCCGTGAGGAGGATGACCACCTGAGTTAGATGTAGATCGACTGCCATGCCCCAGGATCCCCAGACCCATGTCATCCCGACCATGGACTGACCCGTGCTGACTCATAGTCAGTAACGCTAGCAGAGGCCCGTGTGTGTGTATAATTACCCGAATATCCGGGCAGGAGCTGGTGTGATAAATCGTACCCCGGGAGGAAGAAACGCGGAATCGATGAACCTCCCAACATTATCTGCGATAATTCCAGTGTCGGTTGAGCCGACTGGCTAAATTTACTGCCTGCAAAGTTTGGTAAATCATAAAAGCGTTGCCATAATTACCTTCAAGCCGTAAACTTTCAAAATGATGCGCAAATTCACTCCTAGGAAAGCAGCTTCAAGTAGGTGTGGAGCACCGTGCTACTGCATCTTCCCTTTGTCCTACCGGATGCAATCCTGTCCCAGCTAATGAGATGAATACCCAAGCCGTGGATGCCTCTACTATTATCATTATCACTATTATTATTATCATTATTATTATTATTGTTATCATTATTACTATTATTATCATTTATTATTATCATTATATTATTATTATTATTATTATTATTATTATTATTATTATTATTATTATTAGAATTATTATTATTATTATTACTTATTGTCGTGTTCATTATTTATTATTATTATTATTTTTATCATTATTATCACTATTATTATTATCATTATCATCATTATTATTATTCTATTATTATTATTATTATCATTATTATCATTATCATTATTCCTATTATTATTATCATAATTATCATTTATCAATTCTATTATCATTATTATTATGATTATTATCAATATCATTATTAGTATCATTTGAAGGAATTAAGTAGTAGGCAGCCACCAAACAAAGAGCTACTGCTGTCTAGGATTCGGGAGATATAGTGACAGCGGCGCAGAGATCCAGTATTGAGGTGTTTCTCGCATTCCCCTCTATGGCCCAGGCTGCTATATTTTGATACTGGAGCTGAATCCACACTCTCACACTCACTTCACCTGATACACAACCTTAGGTAACACATGAATCACACATCTTATTTTCTGCTCAATGGTGATTATTCAGGGTCGATTCGGAACGGAGCTCCCGGTCGAGGAGGGCTGGATGGCTCCCAAGGCCCAGTTGACCGCCATCAAGCGATTGAAACCCATACAGATGCTTCAGGTGCAATATTTAGAAGTTGGCTCGTTTTCTGTCCATTTCCGCAACATTCGAGTCTTAACGACCAGAAACAACACGAGTTCCCGACCGTCAATCCCACTCCTCTAACACACTCGACCGTTTTAATCTACCTCTGAATCCTTACGCTACATGTGCACTATTTTTGCCCCTCTAGCGTCCTCCGACTCTTTATCACAGTCTTATTTCTGATCTTTGTTCTACCTTTAATAGGACACATCCACCTTCGACTCCCCACAAAACGCCAACCTTGACACTGGGAGATAAGCGATCATCCTTGCGTGGCTACTTTGCTACCTTTCCCTGGGTCAGGTACTTCCGCTTCGTTGGCTGGGATGTCTCTATCTGTATTTACCGTATAGTAGCGGCTATATTGGCGAGGACGAAATCCTTCAACCCCTCTCCTACCAGATCTTTCTCTGCCTTTCATTCCTGCTTCTACCGAATAGTAGTTCGATCGCTTGTTCTCTGATGCCTGTCGCATTAGGAACAGAGCGAATCAGGCTATGAAACGCTTCCCTTCCTATGAGTCCCACACTTCTTTTATATTTGCTCAGAACCACCGCAGATCTATTCTTTATAAAGTCAATCATACATTCCTGAAAAGAAAATGTGGTTACTTGGCTCAATGTACTGACAAATCTAACTGGTCCTTAACCAACAGAATCTTCAGTAACTTTGATAACTTAACTTCTACCTCTTTCTTCCGATTTCATCTGTCTGTCGATAATTTTCTAAATGATTAAGCCCTTCTTGGAGGTTTCACATTCACTCTTACTCATCTTTGGATGATTCTACATCTAGTCTTCCTTCCCCACCTCCTCCAACTGAACCTAATCAACACCGATGATTCTTTAAGGCGAAGTTTTTCTCCATGTGGGCAAGGCTTTTGACCTCACTAAGAAACATCCATAAATTTTAAAGGAGCGTACCTCAGAGTTGATTTTGATCGTTATTTACCTTGCTCGTCTCTGTTAAACAAGCAAAAAAAAAAAATTCTCTCTCTCTCTCTCTCTCTCACTCTCTCTCTCTCTCTCTCTCTCTCTCTCTCTCTCTCTCTCTCTCTCTTTCGGAAGCATGATGTGCAGCAGCCCATTCCTGCGAAAGGACCCTTTTCAAACCTTTCCAGCTATAGCCCCATTTTCTCACATCTCTTGTCTCCGAATTCTTAGATATTCTCCTTAACTCACATTTCTTCAGACACTTTGATGTGAGAACCTTTCCTTCATGTGGTATTTGGTTACCTATACTAACCTACAGCCTATTTTGCGTGTGTATATTTTCATTTTAGCTGAGGACACCAGTTAGCACATAGCTAGCAGTTACTGAGTACCACGTCATAATACCTTGAGATCGACGGTTCGACCCTTGAACTCAACAGTACGAACCATGGGTACAGTGGCATGACTCGTGACCTGACTGTTAGGTGCCAAGCCATAGGTCACGCCATATATCCCAGGGATCTTACCCTCGAGTTCAAAGATCATGGCCGCCGTGATAAAGGGATTAAGCTGCTCGAAGTCGGTACCTTTCCAGTTTAGTTTGCTGTCCATGATGTTTCCAGCTCAATGTTCTGGAATGTTTACTCATACTTCGGTCTCAAGTGGTACTGAACCTCAACAAAGGTGTCGTTGTGATACTAACTGTAAACATTCAAAAGATTCACTAGGGTCTTCCTCTCAGGCATATGCCTGATGTTCACGGGTCTTGAGTCTGCAAATGATCAAATGTTTATTGCTTATTGTGAGGAGGGTTTGAATGCTTATTGTGAGGAGGGTTTGAGGAAGTCATGTATTTATCCCGTTAAATAATAAAGTCGTACATGAACGCAAGATCAGTTACTGATGACTTTGGTGCTTTTAGCCACATGTTGGTGCAGGAACTTTTTCTGAACACGCCCTAAGAACTTATAATTCCAGGTTCCACTTCCTCCATGTGGTTTCATAACTTCCCATTTGATTTACAGTGGTCAGAATCCCACGCTATTGGAACCTTTCCATCATTAATCAGGGCTTGACTTGCTGCTTTGAACGTTATCCTAATTCTATTTTCTTTATCATGAGTGTTTATTTAGACTAGTTCATCACATCCTTTCACTCGAAATTTACATCACCATAATCAATGGGCGGTCTGCTCATACTGTAATTCTTTCTATTACATATTGTCTGAAGGGTCCATTTTGTGTGTGTGTGTGTGTGTGTGTGTGTGTTGATGGAAGTAAGAATAATAAAACACCACTTATTCATATCTCTCACTCCACTGATGACAATGTTTTAGTCATCCCCTTTACAGCTGGTTTTGTTTACATTATTTCTGTCGTTCATTTACTTTCATGAGTAAGTGATCTTGTATGATATTCGTTCCCTATGATCACCGGCAGCTTTCACTTCCCAAGTCTGCTAGAATTATTAAGATCTTTATCATCGACTTAATCATCATTATGAAGAGATGGATGGTGATTACTGTAGGTGCTAATGGTGTTTGTATTGTCATTACTATAATGGGAGTTTATTGTTAACACGATTTGATAGTATAATTGTGGCGATTCAGTTAGAGACACTTCAATACGTCCAACTGTTTAATTACTGCAGGTAGGTATCTGGAGGTGTCTTTAACTGTGACTTGTGAATAGTTAGAGATTCTCGTTATCATTCAACACACGCAACGCAACACCCTCTCCCATGGATGAAAATATAGACTGTTATGTGTAAGTTAAGAGAGGCGTTGAAGGCCGTGAGGTAGTGATGAGACAACTTTAGCTGCTGCTGCTTATGCAGTATTGTTGCCGTACTGCCATTGCTACTGCTGCTACTACTGTCATTACTGTTACTTTTACTACTGTCACTGCTACTACTACTACCATTACTATTACTTTTACTACTGCTACTGCTACCATTACTATTACTTTTACTACTGCTGCTGCTACTGCTACTACTACTATCATTACTATTACTTTTACTACTACTGCTGTTACTGCTACTATTGCTATTATTGTAGCACACGAAGAATGTGACAACGAGTTTTCATTTGGTGGATGTATCTTGATGTTGACGGCCTTAGTGACTCTAGCAGTTGATAGGGATAAAGTACAATAGTTCACCCAATCAACCAACTCGTTCGTATGAGGTTACTTTGGCATAGCCTATGGAGGAAGCCTTTGCATCGAATATACAGAATGTGTTATGCTTTACTGATCATGGCAGTGTTTAATTTCACTTTTAAGCTGTATCAGTTACCAGTATTTTCACATGTATCATTTAAAATCGCATGTGTAGAGCTTCATTTATTTATTTGCTAAGAATCAACGTGTTTCCCTGATGCTGTAATTAAGATTTGATTACATTCGAACATGTTTAACCAAATGGCTACCCTGATTATTATAAATTAGAAGAAGAAATGAATTCCAAATTACTTTTCTTCATCTTAACTTAGATACATACTAGTTTTCTAGAAAAACAAAAAAAGAATATTTCTCCACATCTCGCCCAGGATTTATTTAAAGATGTTGAGTGAGGTTGTCCCTCATTCCTAGCGTAAGCTCGTTCACTTACAGGATTGGACGTTGATTATTTCATATTTTGTTGAATCTTTTCTGCTCTCAGTAGTGTTACTGATACCATTATCACCAGGATTGACTTTACCTGCCATTACCAGTAGCATTAGCAGTATGATAAGCTTTTCTACGTGGGCTGTTAAAGTATGAAAGGTGTCATTCTTTTCTTATCATCGGCATTATGATATCTTCCTTCAGCTGTTCATTATGCTCAGTTCAAGAGCTCTACTCTAAGTTCAATATTACTAATGGGTTTTTGATATCATCCTCAAACAGAACCTAGATATGCTGACACAGACTTAAGCAAACAAGGCACCCAACTTGTAGCTCACAAACGTTGAACAAATGACCCGATTGTTTTAACTGGCGATCCCACAAGCGAACACTATACTTTCTGCGTCTCTGTAAATCATCATCCAACGTAAATTCAAGACTGATTAGAAAGGTTGCCTTGCTATAAAGGATAATGTTCTTTTACAACAGATTCGAGCTTTGAATACGATTACCCGTGGGTTCCAAAAGTGCATACCTATGTATGGCAGGGGTCTTGACTACAACAGACCTTTAGTAGTTTCGAAAAGAAAAAAAAAAAAAGAATCGATAATACATCTATGAAAGCAACTTCGCCATCGGGTCATTGCAAGATCCTACCACATGGTTTCCAGGAGTAAAGCTACGTACCTGCTCTTCAAAGACAAATCAAAGTGTCCAACGCGAAAGAAGCAAAAAAAAAAAAGTCAACTCCAAAACCAGTTGGGTGTTCCTATGTTTGCGTATCGCAGGGAGATGAGAGTTCCCATGGGTCATATATACGATGTCAACTTAATGACAGCCATTTACCCGTAATACAATCAGGTGAATAGTCATTGTATAAAAAAGACGGAACGACTGAGAACATCAAACCAGCCGAAAAACGGAGAAAATAATGCCCAGGAATTGGACAGAGGGTATGGTGATCCTCCTCCTGTATCACATCACGCGAGGAGGCGATTTGTAATGATGATCGCCCGATGATTCGTGCTCTGTGGTCCTAGACATCAGCTGATGGCTGAAAATCATACGCTGATCACAGTCTCTATAATCATCGTCATCAAGCTATAATCCCAACCGACCCATAAACAAGTGGATTATAGGAGCAGAGCGCTCTAATTATCCAGTATTGAACAGCCGATTTACTTCCTCTATCTGATTTCCATCGATTACTGGAAAAAAATGACGGCGATAAATCTACAGACAGCTTTGTTACGGCCGGTTGTGTCACTAAGTGGATATTGCTCAGTTTTTTCTGTCGGAGATCAGGGGCCGTATGCAGAGAAAATCTTAGATTTCTGCCTATTTTTATGCTTAGCTGAGCAAGTGACTTAGTGCCACACACAAAAGGACTGAGCACGATGCTTAGCAAGACTCACGCATAACATTTAAGAAGTATGAAATGCATTCTGGGTCAAAATTTGTCGTTTACTAAGCAAATACTTAAGCGTAGGGCAGCTTTCAGAAACATGCTTAGCAAAATTCTCAAAGTTAAGTAAAATTTTTGGGGTTAAGCATACTTAAGCATTCTAAGAAGTTTTCTGCATACGGCCTCAGAACCTCGACTGCCGCCACCAAGTTCGGTTGACTACTGCCACTAACATCGCCTCGCCTCAATGTTGCCAATCGAAGCTTCGACAATTATAGCGTGTTATCATTCAGAGGTCAACAGTTCTATGCAAATTTTGGATTTATTTCGAGAGTTAAACTCAATTCTTGGAACATTTCATTAGACACAATATATACTACATTAGCTTCATATTCTGTTATAAATCAGTAATCTAATTTTCGCTGTATTTTTTTTTCATCATAATCATTTTTCCTTATTCAATAAGCGCTTCCGCCGTTGATTTTGGCAAAGCATGTTAACATTAAAATTCATTTCATCAGCGAACCAGTGTTCCTCCAAGATGTGGTTCAGATAGTTAAGCCAAACAACATGATCATTACTTTTTTCCAGTTATGTGTTCATTAGTACAGTCATCTCCTCCAAGAGAAAGATGTTTGGCAACGAGTCCTAAGACTCGCCCAGACACATCACCCACACCAGAACTCAGCGTGTTTACATTTCAAGTGGGAAATGGAGTTTCTTGAGTCATACCAGAAGCAGTACCAGCAGATATATCACCCACCTCTGTATGTCTCACACCTGGGACTTATACCAACATGACCATGAAGGGGGAGACCAGTACACTAATTACCAACACTGGAGATCAGAGGGTGTGCGTTGTATCTAGGATCTGTAATACCTTCGGCTGTAATAGTCTTTGTCATCATACCCAGCAAAAGACACAGGCATCGTAAATCATATTTCGGAAGCAGTTTGTGTTTATTATATGTGGCTGCGTAAAATGAATACATAATTCAAAACTATAGAGACGTCAAAAATAAGATATTAGTCAACTGTGGTTTACTGAGTGTACGTTTAACATGACTGAGTAGTGTCAGCAGGTAATCTGCTACTCAGGAATGGGAGTCCCGTCATTATTGTTTCTCCAGCCCCTCTCATTATACCTTTTCTAATGATCAGTCATTTCCATTTCATGGAGCAGGGTATAATCGGTAGAATTTTGTGCTGAAAACACCTTTGAGTATAAAGTTTATGATTACTTTTAACAGCAGGAAAATGTATATGTCTATGGAAAGAGAATCTCTTAGGCGAAACTTGTACTCAGAGTGCTACAGCCTCGCCAAAGATGGCTTTCCACTCGCCGTGTAACCTTGAGCAGGTGGAGGCCTTGACTTGCCTGTAACATGATACATATAAAGTTAATGACCCTATCTTCGTTATCTTAAGTACCACAGAAATTTTTGACCTTCGTTTGCAATGCGTCAGGAAAGAGAATTGGCATCTAAATGCTTGGCCCGGCAAAACTCGTAACTGCTCAAGAACCTGACCCATGAATGTTGATAACATTAATTTAAGACGCATAACTCCCGTCTTGCTATTACGTTACTTGCACCCTTAGGACGGATATTACATACGTTAACAAAAAAGCGATAACCCATTACCTCTCCCTAATGTTAGATACAGAATACCGTTAACCTACAGGTCACATACTGAAGCCCTGTCACGAAAAACCCTTCCAGACCCTATCTACAACCACGATCCTATAGTCACATGTCTTCTGATCCTATTGTAAGGCTTTCATCTCCATCTAGAACACAGATCGAAAAGTAATGACACGAAAGTCTCACCACCTGTGATTGTAATGGTCCGAGACTAGCATGACGTGGGGAGAAGCGGGGAAATCAGTTGGATGGTGAATGGAAATAGAATAAGTGAGCAGTGTTAGGCCGCCAGGTGTATGTGTGCATAAGGTAGGCAGACTAGTTATGGTGGGTAGTGCAGATGAAGGAATAATTTAAAGCAAGATAAATGACAAAAGGAATGAGGGATATGAGTGCTTGCAGATGGTGTTATACTGATTGGTTGAATGGTAGAGGATATGTTGGGCATTCTATGAACAAAAATGACTATTAATTATTGAGATTATTTGGATGTATAGAAAACATATGACTCACAGGATAACGAAGGATTTGTTTGAGTTAAGTGAGAGATTGATTTAAAAACAGGAGAAAGAAAAACTGAGTAAGACAGAAGGCTAAAAATAGAAGGAGTATATTGGTGAGAAAATGTAGGTGACAAAATGTTAATGTGAGCAGTTGTACGTTATAGTGCAAAACAATGTTGCTTTTATAAGATTAAAAAAACTCCACACCACTCGATTTTGGAAGGCACCGTACCTAATAAACAGGAAATGAAAATAATCGTGAGCCAACCGTAAATTAGTCTGAAAAGAAAAATAAAATAAAGAGATTAATCCCTGTATAGAAATGAATAATGCTGTTCAGAAATTTAGATTTTAAACAATAGTCTGTCACGGTAAATACTGAAGCAGTGCTCCCGGACCACTAAAACTGTGAAAGCAACGGTCCTAGTGTATTAAGGCTAAGAGTCCAGTCTGAAATTGACATGTACTGAACTTTTTGCCCAAGTTGATTCACATCAAGTATAGAACTGCTAAGAGTATAGTAAGGTCTGTGCTAGGATGCATGCAGGCCTGGTCCTAACGTAAACGAATCTTGAATGGCCACAAAGCTTCGTTTCAGCCACAACAGTCCGACAGGAGCTGTTTGGCTACACAAGTTAGGACTCTGTGTAGAGGAAGCGTTCCAAGTGACCCCAAAGTTCCGTTCCAGCACAAACCACTTCTGTGTAGAGCCTGTATGGCAATGCTGATCTGAGCTTGGTAGAAAGAGACCTTTCCAAGTGACCTATAAAGCTCCGTTTCAGCACACACCAGTTCCACATTGGCCCTTGTGGTAGTGTAGGTCAGGACATGACAGAACGAAACCCTTGCATGTAGCCTCAAAGTTGTGGTCCTGCGTCCACCCAACTCACGTGTTGCCCATCAGGTTGCTGTCTGTCGATCCTAAACTCACGGGTGGTGGCGGTGGGGCCGTCCACACCTACGTTTATAGTTGACTAGGAGACGTCGGCTCTAAAGGAGCATATTGATCAAGTCTTGCCAGGAAAACTTGCTGAGAGAGAGAGAGAGAGAGAGAGAGAGAGAGAGAGAGAGAGAGAGGAGTAAGCGAGACAGGAGTTGAATAAGGAAGTCCTTAGGCATGAAGATGTGGAAATGGAAAGGAAAGGACAATGAAAGTATTACACCATACATCACACTGCAGGACTAGATGATATATCACAAGTAGAAAACGGAAAGATGGGACGACATCCAACTGCCTTACACGTAATAAGTGACATTCGTCTTTGAATACTTATACATCACTTTAAACCAAACCATTTTACTTACAGCTGAAAGTAAAATTTTTCTAAGTAGAGTCAACAAACATGAAGGTTGTAGTTTCATTCAATCGTTAATCACTTAACAGCGCTCAGCCAACTTCCGACTTTAATCGTCAAGACTCGACCTGCAGCCAGTTAGCTTCTAAATACAAATCCTCCATCATCACTTGCATCTACAACTGATCAACTTATTTTACTGACTGATCTTTAATACAGATCTCTTATCCCATAAGTACAAATAATATGACTACAGCCAAATGTGAGATAAAGTCCGTCAACAATCATACTCAATCGGTTCTACATGAATAAGATACATCCCACAACAGTGACGTACAACGTGATGAAATACATCCCACTATAGTAACGTATAACGTAATGGAATACATCCCGCTATAGTGACGTATAACATAATGAAATACATCCCACTACAGTGACGTATAACGTAATGAAATACATCCCAATACAGTGACGTATAACGTAATGAAATACATCCCAATACAGTGACGTATAACGTAATAAAATACATCCCAATACAGTGACGTATAACGTAATGAAATACATCCCACTATAGTGACGTATAACGTAATGAAATACATCCCAATACAGTGACGTATAACGTAATGAAATACATCTCACTACAATGACGTATGACTAAATAAGATACATCCCACTAGTGTGACGTGTCTGTTGATTATAGTTAACTATCTTAAACAACAAACTTATAGCTACAGGAGACTAATTTCTATCTCGCGTCAATCATTTGTCAATAGAATACGAAGGTTTCACTATATTACAGTCAACAACACGTCTAGCTGAAGCCATCCAGGGACTAAAAAACCATCTAGCTTTTGCTGCTGAAAACCACATAACTTCTAACTACGTGTTATTTGAGATGTAACCTCCCTATGCTCTAAGGCGACTCGCTGGTGGTGAGGGACCTAAAGACTTGGCTTAGGGGGTTAGGCTTGTTATCCCACTCGGTCCCCAAGAGAGCTAGGCTCCTTCTCTTTAACTACGAGAAGGTAACTTTCATATTGTCAGCTACCTACGGTCAGATAAGCTAATGGCACAATCGACAAAACACCCGCTGCATCTGCTGAACAGCAAGATATCTTAAAGAGAGATTTACATCAAAGGATACTTACTTATCCGTCTCGATCAATCATTATTTGATAAAACAAAAAAATAAATCTGTTCTCCTCTTCCAAGTCATAAACCCTCGTAAAATTGTCACTGCTTGTCAAACTATGCAAATTAGAATGGCATATAGGACACTAATGTATATAAGTCGTAATGAATCATAATGGAAGATAATTCATCTTAGCCCGGCAGGCCCGCCCAGAAGGTGCAGTTGAAGTATACCAGAAAAACTCGGCTTTGGGGAAAAAATCGTACGTTCACCAGTCCCGGGTGAGGTCGGCGCTGATGACATGAATCATCAAACACTAATCTGCTTCTTATTCTCTCCCGAATTTTTTCCCTTCCCTCCTCACTTTCATCAGCACCGAGGGCTCAGGCATCATACCTCACCTTCCATTTTTTACCCGGCCCCGCCAACGCGCCACACTCTAACCCTGGCTTAGGCTACATCAGGATATTTCAGTTCTTGTGACTCGTGCAAATCAGCCAATAATTCTGTAAGCTTGTAGTTCCCATCCTACCCAGACGTGAACAAACGCTTTCGCTTTTCTTATTAAAGTTCTCGCATCCCTCCGCATCTGTTGTCAGAACTGAGGAACGCAGTCATTCTTGCTTCAACTTGTGATCAGCATCTTGATATGCACCAGCGTTTACTTACAACTCTTGACACCAGAGAATGCAGTAACTCTCGCCCTTGTTTGTTGCTAAGCCTGATGGTATCATATTGTGACACACTAATACTTATATACATCCAAAGCTCATGTGCCTTTGTAGGAGGTATTAATGAATTCTCTTTCATGGTTTTGTTAGTCATTTTGGCAGGTGCATCTCACGAATACATGGAGTCGTTCATTGGCTTCTCAGTTTTAAAGAGAAGTAATCTCATCCTTTCGTTTTTCCGTGGACACTAAATACTGTTTCTTTATAATATTTTCTTTTCCATGCAGCACAGATCTTAGTGGTACTCATATTCTACGTTTCCACATGTTCTCCTTTCCAATACAGTGTACGTTCCTTGTACAGTACTTGCGTTTTACAGGCGGTACATAAACTGAACAGGTGTGACTCACCTTCGTGCTGCTGGTGATAGAGCGTCACTAGACTATATATAGGGATAAGCCTTATTCAAATATGCATGCAAAAATCTTGCACTGACATAAAACTGAGCTACAAAATATATCTAAAATTCACAGTCGTTTGTTCATTACCCAATAACTCTACAACTCCCTTAAGATAAAAAAAAGAAGTTTAAAACCTTTATTAAGATACCAAACCAGAATTTGTCAAACTTAACAACACTTTGTTCTCGGAAGCTGGTTCTAGTAGATGCGCCTTTTTTTTTCCGTGTAGCTTAAACTAAAGCAGAATTTTTCATTTAGGGTAATCATGAGACCAGATAATGTCATATATGTTACATATGATATATATGTGTATATCCTCCTTTCGTTAAAGAAGTAAATATTCCATAATTACGTTACAGAGCTCAGGACTAAATGATGATAAGCACGCGGAGCTTAGAAATCTTGCCTATAGTTAAAGCGTGATGAATGAATCATATAGTCAGTGTAGATGATGCATGAAAACTAATATTGAATACCCACGCGATTTGTGAGTAAGAAGTTAGACAAAGTAATTATAGCAAATAAATCATTGCCTTGACTTTGTAAGTTCGTGTGTGGTATATATATACACTGGTTTAGGTACGTAAATCATGATAATGGTGAAAGTTTCTGTAAATTCTCGTTTTCGATCTTTAATTGCCAGAAATCTATTCAGTCTAAAAGTTATTTTGAGACAAAATCAATAAAGAAAAAATATATAGCATTTTTAAATTCATTTGAGACATCCTGTGCCTTTTGTTAATGGAATGAATGATTTTCTACAGTTAGTTAGCGCTCATTTCTTCACGAACGTGAATATCTCATCCCCATTCATATACGGTATGTTTGAAAGACTAGCAGAAAAAAAAAAATCCAAATAAGATGAACAGAATATTGTAAAAATAGTATGATTCTCTAAAAGGTCACAGTGAGTTTTCCCTATTGCTTTTAAGCGAATGTGATATACGCCATGTGCTCCGAACCCGCATAAAACACTGCGTTTCAGAACCATATAAAAGGCCTTCTGCGGGATCTTGCTCTTAAACCCGGCAGGAGGGTCTGCTGAATGGTGAGCTTCATCTGCAGGCCGAAGAACAGCCTCCAAGCCGATAACAAAGACCATGGGTTCTACGCCCGGAATAAGAACACTTTGCTGGATGGTGGGCTCTTAGTCTGCAGTAAAGGCAGTTCCATCGAGGGTGTATACCCAGTTCTCTGGCTGACGGGTATTCTTCATAGCAACAAGAAGGTTCCTATTGGGATTCGATGCATTCGGGTCCCACAAGAGTCCTTTACCTGAAGATGCCTTTTGGGCCTTTAACGATAACTCTTTCTCTCTCTCTCTCTCTCTCTCTCTCTCTCTCTCTCTCTCTCTCTCTCTCTCTCTCTCTCTCTCTCTCTC
>JAUUDZ010057462.1:0-10339 GCA_032361705.1 Panulirus versicolor | reverse complement strand
TGATATCAAATACAAAAAAATTTGTCGAATGAAATAAATAAAAGGGCAGGCATTGTTTCATTCTATTTCTTCTAAGATAGTGAAAAAATTGGTTACTAAAAAGTACATATTGAAAACACAGCATGAATTCTAATCTTTCACAAGTAATTCTAATATACAAGACTAATTACTCTAGTGAGGTAAGCCTCTGAATCATATCATAAATCATAAGGTATAACTATGACAGTTCATTCAATATGTTAGGCTCTACCATGCACTGTAAAAATGATAAAGCTAAAAGCTAAAAAAGAAATTTCAATTCATACTTAAACAACTAGAAATGCAAATATAACATAGTTCACACTTATAACAATGTTAATAGATGGGACTACAGTACTGATGCAGCTATCATAATCTAGCAAAACATTTACAAATAAAATGTATACACTGGCAGATAAAGATTCCTGAAAATCACTGATATTTCATTTTATGCTTTACAACTGTGTGAGACATAAAACTCAAAACACAGAGCAAGAACTAACCTTTTCCTGCCTTCACAGAAAGCCTAGGTGTGGGTGGTAAGCCAGTCTGGGATGGCACCAGACGTCTCCTCCATCGTCTTCTCCGCACCATATCCACCTTCCTCTCAAGGGCATGGAACTGAAGGCGGAACAAGGGTGCATACTCCCAACCATCAGCTGGCACAGTCTCCTGCTGTAGGGGTCAGAGAGGTATTGTTCAAAGAGGCAAAATGGGGAGGTCTGTTCTTAGTTCTTTTTTATCATCTTTCTTGCTTTTTTCCTTAGTTATTGATCCTACCTTTCTAATATTTTTAATCTGTTCCCTCCCTTAAACTTCTGTTTGCTTTTTCACTATCTCTTTCACTCCTACCTCTTCCATGTGAACTGTCTCCCGAACTGGTTGACAAAGTAGATCTCCTCCAACTTCACATTCCTCACTCTTACCTTCTCTACTTTTTCCACCAGATGACGTTCCCGAATCCACCTTCTGCGCCTGCTGACATGGTAGATCTTTTCTTGAGGTGACCAGCCTACCAGTCCTGACTCTACAGTGTACTCCCAGCCCTCTCCATCCACTGCTCGTTGGAGGTCATACTGAAAACAAACAAAAAAAAAAACGAAATGTGGGAAAGTTTGTTTGAGTTATTCTAAGCTTCCTGTAAACATATACCCTCTAAAGCACCCATTCACCTGGCTATGATTTCTAAAGTTCTTAGTCTGTCTTGCTTTTCTTCACCTGTACTTACATTCTCCATCTATTTCCAATGACTCACTTTTTTTTTTTCTTTCCATAAGCTCTTACCTTTTGAGCTCTTCTAAACATCCCTCACTTTCCAAAGCTTTCTCTCAAGCAACTCTTGATTTTCAAGCTTCCTATGAGATACCTCTTTACTCCTATAACATTTCTAGAGCAATTTTTACCCTCTCAGTATTGTTGCTTCTCTCATTTCTCCATGGCACCACCACTGAGGTACTCCTCATGTTACCACAGTGGCACTTCAACCATGAGACTGTACTGAAAACCCTTCAGTGGAACATACCACAAAGACACTCTACTTTCTTCTTGCTGGGATCACAAACTACTCACCGACCACACATCACGCCAAGCCCAGCCATCAGGGAGTATGATGTCATCACGCTTAGAGGCTGGGTCACCTCTTGCATCAACCCAGGTGTTTGAAGTCGTGATCCAAGTGCCACCAGGAACCCGCACTTGCTGTTCATACACCTCCTCTGTAAATGCTTGCCGTCCGGCATCAGCAGCAAATCTCACACTGCAATAGATGAAAGGAGTAAATAAGTCATAAAAAGGTGGTGAGTACATAGTTAACAAACACATGCGTGTTGAATACTTAGGGTACTGCATTACTAAGTATAACTGTTCTTCATTGCCAAATGAAATTCATAAAAAGAACATTCAGGTTTCTCCACTGATCTTTCAGACAAGAAGTGCCAGAAGGATGAAAACATATGTTCTTATATGGACAGCTTTATTAATCTCTTGTAATATTTGGGTTTGAAAATTATTGCATGCTATTAAAATGCCTTTTACTGGTAATATTTGTGGCATTGATTCAAAGCAAATAAGTTCCTGGTCTAGTGTGAGTCACTTTGTCAACACTATAGTACAGTAAAGGCTGCTTTTAATCTTAACATGGAGTCCAGTGACAACTGAAGGCAGCTGACAAAAGATATCTGTTATCATACGGAGGAAGGCTCCACTCTCATTTGTAGGAAATACAGGTAACACTTGGAAACATTACGACCACTCGATGTTAACCTCTCAATTTTTTTGTTAGGTACATATTCACCTTTTCCTGTGTTAACAAGGTAGTGTCAAAAACACAGGACTGAACCTTAAAGGAGATTAATCTTCACTTGGCCTGTGTCTCTGTTCCATCTTGACATGCAGGGTCTATGTGGGATGTATTCTTTCTCCCCTGTCTCCATGGATAAAAGCCCTCAATGGAATCTAATTCCATTTAAGGGGTTAGATCACCACAGGGTCTAGTTTTCTACAGGCTTCAGCCTGTGTTTTCTGGAGGGTTCTGTATCAATTAAGGTCTGATGTTACTTGACCTGAGGCCCCATATCATGGAGGACGTAGCCTTAGCTCACTTGGTTTTAAGTAAAATCAGGGCCTCATATCTACACCTGGGGTCATGAATAATTTAGTGTCTGGTGTTACTTTAGTTGAGTTTATGTCATCAAATAATATCTTGTGCCACCTCACCTGAGGTCATGCATAATAGGGGATACAGAGTAACCATACAGCTCCTTACCTAGGGTCTGGGTCAACAAACCAGTCCCCATGAAAGTCCCAGCCATAAGGGGCTTTGAAATCCTCACGGGGAAGGCTCAGTCGGCCATCAGCATCGGAGAATTTAGGCCGTGTCATTAGCAATCCACTGTCTGTCCACTTCCCACTACCAGGGGCAGATATCACCTGAAATATGAAGTTGCATTTTAATAGTTTTAAAAGCTGTAGCAAGTTCTTAGAGTCCAACCTAACAACTCTCAATCATTTCTGCTAAAAACGCTGTTCAGTGATATTATACACTTAATGCTACCTCCTACAAGGATACATAAGGTGAAACTTCATCTTCACTGATAACAATCTCAGTGACAATAAAGGTCAAGCTTGTTAGTATCTATTCATCAGACTCACAAGCCATGACAGTATGGGAATCAGTATAAATTTTTGAGAGTTTTATGTTTCTGTTTACTAATCTCTGTCAATTCTTTTGTATAAGAAAAAAATAAACACTGAAAGCTGAGGCTACTCAGAGATGACTCAGACAATGACATAGTAGAAAACAAATACTAAAGAGAAACATTTACACACATTATCAGTTATTTTCACCATGTAAGATAAACAGCTTTCCCCATCACCTGTTTCTCAAATAAGTCATTCACTTGCTTCCACCATTACTCAGTTCTAATAGGCCCCACTCACCTTCATCTCCCATTACCTAGTTCTAATAAATCTTATTCTTTACCTCCTTCATTATTTAGCTCTCATATGCCTCATACACTTGCCTCACCCATTATCAGTAGGTAGTAGCTGGTAGGCAACTTCCAACAATTTAGGTATATTACTGGTACTACTTCCCTGGGTAATGGAAGGGTTAGTGATGGCTGCATCGTGAGCCAGCACTTCACTTGTTGTCAAGTAACACTCCTCTGACCAATGCAACTCTTCTATTTCTGCACATGTGGACTGCTAGCATTCTGTCTACACACACAATATCTCCTTTTCTTTCATAACACTTAACAACACTTAACTCACGCAACTCATTCTTCATAAATCTAGATTTTCTTACAGCAAGCATTATGCACTAGCCCTACCTTTTGGCAAAATGGTGGGAGCATCGGATAGAATTAGCAAGTAAGAACATTTGGTAGGAGCATTAGGTAAAAACATTTGGCAGAAATAGTAGGTAGGAACATTAGGTAAGAGCACTAGGTAGAAGTGTTAGGTCTAAACATTAGGTAGAAGTTGTCTGTGGGAAGATTAGACAGGAGCCTCTGAAACACTGGACTGGAGTTACCCTCTGCAAGTGGCCTGTAAAGGGTGAGGCACTATGGGCTATGAAGCAACATTGGAGTTCTCCAGTTAAGGAGACTTGTCATGGCCACCCCCTTAAGGGGGTTCCCGGAGGGATTGGACATCAGAGATATAGACAGAGAGATTTACAGACATATATCTTACCCACTTGTCCCTAATACCTGCTTTCAATACATCAAATCCACATGTCTTCTGTATTATTTGGACTTATTAGGTGTCAGCTATAAGCTCATCACCCATCCCATTCCCTGACTTTCACAAGTCTCTGTCTTTCCCATTACCTGGTTTTCATAGGTCTCAGCATAGACAGTTAGCTGAAGATCTGGATGACTGTCCCACCAAGTGCGGACATCCTCCTCACGTCCCAACCATACAGATGCCTGCAGCACGCCACCCACTTCCCACTTGGTCTCATCATCTGCAGGTGGGGCAAGGGAAAAGTAAAAGGCTTGTCCTTATCCTCTGAACACTAAAGTACCAGCTTATGGTTATAATATTGAAGCAACAACTAGGCAAAAGACAATACATATCTCAAATCTCTATAGGGCCAGCATTTACTGTCTCCTTGTTAGACCATTCTAACTATCCTCTATTCCTACACTAAACTAGTATTTCTTTACACACATCTTGACAAGCCTCTTTCTCTGCTCCTAATCTTGGCTTTTGGTAACTCTGGCACTGCAATTTGTAAAGAACTGTTTACCATCAACATCATCTGAAAAGGTCATCTAATGCATTGATTTACCTCAATGTGGGGTTCCTCATGAGTATAATGCTTGCTATGGACAATATATAACACCAAGAACATTGGGATAATTCACAAAACATGGAAGTTGTTAAGTTGACAAAATTTGTGGGAATGTGTCCATCTCTCTGGACAATCCTCACGAGCATAAATTCCTGCCATATAGAATATATGATAGTAACAAAATCAGGATAACTCACCTGGATCTGTGAGGGTGTAAGTGTGGAAGGTACCAGCCCGTGCCCCCTGGGATGAAGGGTGGTGAGCAAAGAGGACTTCATGGGCAGGGATACGGACATATGCCAGGCGTCTGGTCCCACTCATCAGCCAAAGGAAGACATCTGGCATGCTTCTCTGGGGCTAAAGACACATAGATAAAAATGAAACTTTCAAGAAATTAAAATTTTTCTTTTCATGATGTCTTCTGAAGAAATATAATTTATGCCTGTTTTTTGGAGAAAAGTAAATAAAACAAAGAAATAGATATATAGAATATGTGATGATTACAAACTCTGGGAAAATATGAAACTAAGTTAAGGACATTTTGGTTAAGGCCTTAAAGCCAAATTATTTACAATAAAAATTTAAGTTCTGAAGTATGAAAACATTTTTCCTCCCAAGAATGTGTCTGGTAAACCTTAAGGGAAATCCTAGGATCCCGGGGGGTTTATGTTAACTGAGTGTTTAAGGTGTATGGTTGTCATAGCCGTGCTAATAATGATTAAACTGTAAACACAATAGTACTTTAGATAAGTATAAGATTACATGATGAAGCTACTAAATGATTCATGCTACTTAATTGTGTGTTCATCTGACATGGGATGAAGAACCACTTAGAAACCTCTGAAACCCCTGTGCCCCTAAATATGAAACTCATATAAGGTCACAATCAGAATATCTGTGATTTGCATTGCTGGGGCTTGTAGAGCTATAAACCATCTTCTTACCTCTTGAACTAGATTCTCCAGATTCCTCAAGGCAGACTCCAGGTCCTCAATGGCCTGATTGGGGTCTGAAGTATCCACCATCAGCATGGTCTCCTTCAGTAGGTTCAGCTCCTGACGTCGACGGTCCCTCAGGTGTCGGTCCAGTGATGTCTGAACGTGTCGGACTGGGTCCACTTCAGGCATGGCCTCACTGATGAAAACAAGGGGAATTTGAAAATAATTCAAAAGAAGGAATTTCCTAAGGTGTTGGTCAAATAGTCACTGATCATAGTGATATAGTGTTTGTGGGTTAGAGCTTTGCACATAGTGAAGGAGTAGAGAAGGATCTACGAAAACAATGAGGAAGTGTAGGTAGCACTCATGTACTCAGAAAAGGCACATGACGTAATGAAGAAGACAGCTTTCTGAGAGGGCCAGGATCTACATGGTGTGTATGGGAGATTTCTAATTGTTGTTAAGCACTGCATGTGAGAGTATGTGATCCTATGAAGGAATAGTTTCAATGAGAGACAAATAATGAAGGACTAATACCACTAACCTACAGGAGGCCACCAGCTGGGACACAACTGCCTGCACAGCATCCTGCACCTCCTTGTCTTCCTCTTGTCTCTTGGATCGACCTCGTAGCATGCACCTGAGGCTTTGTAAGCCCTTTCTCAATTTCTGTAAGACAAAAGCCAATAAAGTAAGGTTTTCCATAGAATGGAAGGACAATAAGATGTGGAATACAATGTGTTATGCACTATTTTCTAATATTTCCTCAGATAGAAGAGCTCTATTTTGCAATACTGTATACATATTATTAATTTAAGCCATAGCAACCATTTGTTTAATTCAAAGTAAGGATACATCAATTCAAAGAAATAACAAAAACAATGAAAGCAAATAAGTCAGCTTTCTTCTCATCTGATGATATAATGAATTGTCTTATAATGACAATTCTTGTCACTGCCTCCTAAAAGTGCACTTATACCACATGTATGCAATTTCTCAGAATCCTAGAAAAACACTTAACATAAATCAGAACATGATGAACCAAAAAGTTTTTCCTCGTTCCTCAGATATAAATTCCTGCTTGGAAGTACTTTGCCAAATTATATTTCAAGTACTTTCTCCACTTCTCAGAATATAGTAACGCTGGGAAATACATCCTAGCCTCCAGACAAGTGCTGTCTTAATACACTTTTCCAAGAAATAGTGATCCTTGCAATTACTTCTCTCCTCCAAGAATACAGTGGTCTCAACAATTGCTTTTTTGCAGTTCCTCTGATATGTTCTATCATAAACCTCCCCAGACTATAATAGCCCTTGTGAATACAATTCCAAGATCCCTCAGAATGTATTGACCCCCAAAGAAATACTTCCATTAGCTTCCCAGATTTGTAATGCCAATGAATAAACTTTTGCCATATAATAAACTTATCTTTTCAAGTGCCTGAATTACTCCCCAAGAAAGAAGTACACAAATACTTCCCCAACCCCCTCTACAAGTCATATCCCATACATGTATTTCTCCAAAAAGTTCCTGACTCCTTCACCTAAAACATGTACTTGCTCAACCTCTAAAAGGTGTATCAACTCCAATGTGTACTTTCCTAACACCTAAGGGATTTACTGTATTGTTCTAGAAGGAACTATCCCTGAAGTCCCTAGATATGTACTGATTCAGGCACACACTCTCTCATTCTCTCCAAGATGCAGTGATTCCAAGAAGTTATTCTTCAGCCCTTCTGATATGACGTGACCCCATACACACAACCCCCAAGATACAATGCCCCAATTAAGTACTTCCTGGCAAGAAGTTAACTTCTCCTTAACCCCCTAAAAATGTATCAGCTCCTTAAAAAGTACTATCTCTCTCCCTTAGCCACTTCAGGCATATACTTTTACTTAGAAGCACATCCCTGATCCATAGTATCACCAGTACTGACCGTGATAATGGCAGTGATGTGGTTGACACAATGAAGGCGGTGGGTGACATCTTCAAAATCACAATGGATCATCACAAAGGGTTCAGCCCCAGACCAGGGCAGGAAGTAGTACCTGTAGCAAAAGACCTTTTTACAGTCTCCATATGTACAAATTCAGGGAGTTTGATATAGGCTAGACATATGGAAAGAATAATTGAAGAAAGACTGGAATGGAGGATCTATGTGGCAGAAGTGGAGGGAGTTATGGAAGATTAGAGGGAAAAAAAGATTGAGACGCCAGAACCTATACATTTAGGAGAGTGAAAGGTGTGCATGGGGTGGAAAGAAGTGGAGTAAAATGGTACATGAGAACCAATGTGCTATCAACTGACCAAATAAGATGAGTTTAAAGCCATGTTTATACAGGAATTATAAAAACTAACACAAACATACACAATATCATACAACAGTAGAGGAGCATACAGGAATTGTTTTAATACAGCAATTCCATAGCATCATATAGCAAGAGAGCATCCTTCAGCAATTAAAGAAACATTTCAATGATTAGGTATCATACAGTAAAAACAAATTCATACAGCAGCTGCAGAATATCATGCAGAAAATCAAGAAGTGTACAGCAACTACAAAGCAAAGTAGAGCAATTAAGATCCATGAAATATGTATGAGACCAAGCTCGATCCACACCATACTCATTTCCAATCACATTCTAACCATACTTATCCCCAGGTATACTCCAGCCACATGCATCTCCTGCTCTACCACTCACTTGCAGCCATCAAATACTGGGTTGGATGGGTGTGTTGATGAAGGGGATGGCAACATTGTGTTCTCCAGTTTGTTGCCAAAGTTACCCATAGACACCTCCACTTCCAGGGGTCTCCCTGCAGCCTTCACAAGCCAGGCACCACTCAGGTGGCACATAAGGACGAACTTACGAGTTCCTCGGAAACGCTGAAAGGACAGGAAGATCTATAGTTATATCAGGTCAAACTTATGAGTTCTTCAGTACTGATTGAAAGACAAGAATGTCTTTGTTTATATCAGTTGAATAATAAGGGATTAACAAAGGATGGAAATAAAATCAATAGGGAATCAAAAGATGAATCATCTGAAGCCACAAGTCTTATGAAGTTATGGGTACAGTGGCTGAAATTATTGAAAAACAGGAGCAGAAGTTATCATGGTTGGAAGAGGAAGTAAAGAATCTGAGGAATCAAATAAAAAACCAAGAAAAGTGTCATCAGTTGAGAGAGAAAGTAGGGAACTGTGCAAAATATAATCAAATAAAAACAAAACAAAAAATCAGTTGAGGAGATTCAGAAAGGATGTAGTCAGAGGAAACGAGGGGAAATAATGGAAAGTAGAGTCTTTTCTGGATGTCTTACAGACTGTTCAGCCTTAATGCACATAACAAAAAGTACAAAAAATATTGATAATGGTGGGTGAGGAGGCAGATCAGAGCAATTTCTAGTGCTGTTAAAGACTCAGAGCATGAGGACTGATGCAGCAGAATAGAACCTGGGGGACTGATGCAGTGGAACAGACTTGGGGCAACTGAAACAGAGTTCCACTAGAAATTAAGTAAAGCTGTAGCAAAAATGATATGCAATGCTAAAGAAAAAACAGTCAAGGATATTTACCATTGAGTACATGAAAGGTGTAGAAAAGAACACAGCATACAAGCTCAGATGATGGCCTTAATGACCCTGGCAGTTGATTGGTCTAAAGCCTAGATAACCAAGTAACTGAACCGTTCCTTTTTAGGGCCAGTCTAACCACTCACCCTAACTCTGTTAAACTCCTCATTGCTCAGGGCTGTGGTTGGAGCTGGTGGGTAGGCCCCAACCTGTGTGTGTAGGGCTAGCAAGACTCTCCCTCTGTAGGCACAGCCTTCATCACTGCCTACGTTCATCTTTTCAGCTCTGTCCTTCTCCAGGAGTTCCCATTCCCGCCTGGCACCATACACACTGACCCATGATGGTCCAAAGGTTGGAAGGTAGCCTGATCAGCATAACAGAGTGTGTGAGAGAAAGAAGGGTCAGAATATGTTATATCTAGGGACTAAGAAGATAACTTTATATCGCTACAAAAGGTTATGTGGTATAAAGATAATAACTACATTTAAACAGTGTTATGCCAACTTATGAATAGTAAGCTTGGATTAAAGAGGGCTACGATATATTTCTAACTACAAATGACTGTACTGAATCATAATGTTACTGCTTAAGGCAACAGTCTGAATAAATTTCTATAAGGTTATACAAAGTATGAAAAGGTCAGCAATAAAGCCATGATATAACATCAGGATCCCTTAATTCAAATTCACTTCAGTTCAGTAAATATAGTGGACTTGGAATGCACTATTCTGTAAAAAGCTCAGCTTCAGTACATGGAACATCAGTATGTACTTTTCAAATCTGTCAAAACTGAAGGAAGAATGTTAAGACTCTCAGCTGCAGCAAAAGTATATTTATTGAATTAAGTAACATGTCAAAGATAATACATGTTCTATTTATGAGAGAGAGATGGAACAAAGGGCAAAGGTAGAGAGAGAGAGAGAGATGGAACAAAGGGTAAAGGTAGAGAGAGAGAGAGAGAGAGAGAGAGAGAGAGAGAGAGAGAGAGAGAGAGAGAGAGAGAGAGAGAGA
>JAUUDZ010057451.1:0-10339 GCA_032361705.1 Panulirus versicolor | reverse complement strand
ACTATTATACTGAATGTATTTCACCATTTCAATAGTTGCATCAGCATTCATTTTCGTAAAATATCAGTGACACTCTCATCCCTCAGCTGGCGGGGAAATGGTGCAGTCGTCATCAAACATACCAGACATATCGTCAGGACTTGTTTCTCACCACTGTGTGAGATACACAGTGAAGGAGGACTTGCCTCGTACGATTATTCAACTTGAAATAGGAAAGCTTCGTTCTCACTCACTCACTCACTCATCCACACACACACACACACACACACACACACACGTAGTATAGAGGTTACTGATAGTGACCATGAGTTACTGCCGGCCGGCCTGGGGACGGGTCCCCATGGGTTCGAATCTTTGGCATGGCAGTTCCCAATAAAGGCGATAATTAGATAAGGTAAAGGAAAGGCGTGGAATAGAGTTAGGCGGAAGGTGGACTATTTATTTAAGGAGGCTTTTTAGATGCTATTCCTTCTTAGATTATAAAGGGGAGGGATAAGCCTGTAAGGAGACGCAGTTCACGGGATTTTATCAGTGTGGCTCTGACGAGGAGCATTGCATAGGGAGTGGCATAACGAAGTGATATTCTTTACTGAATAACATTGTACTGGCACGTTGTACTGGTTCATGTAAACACACAAGAACCCGATATTTCCAAGCAGCTTTATATGGCATCAGTGATTCTGTTGAGGTATCAGACGGTCACCAGGAATGAGAATTGTCGCTCATGAATTTGCTTGGTTGATACGCAAATTCTCTCCTCAGGAGTTTGGATGACGAACACCCTCATGAATGGTATCCCTAACTGATACCCTTTGTGAATGAAACTCATTGACAAACACCCTTGCGAGATGATGGTTTGAGTAGCAGACATCACAAATGGATGACAGTGGTATACGTCCTGGGTTAGTGACAACAGTGTTGGATGATAATCTCACTGTGATACTTAAAGAGTTATCTCCCCTCAGTAGATAACACTCGTGTTGGTATGACTGCTAACACCCATGCTGGGATGTACCGTGACTCACTGATTTTCTGACTGGGTTATTCCCTTACCAAAACATGGCTAATGAAGGCTTATTAGAATTAAAATTTTACATGAGATCAAAACCTTATGCTTGGGCTCCGTATCGTTTGGCATATTTTCAAAACTAATTGTCATTTTCCTGTGTTACAGAGAAATACAGATGATTTAGAGACAAGAATTTTTTTTTTCTTTTTTCTTTTTAGCTTATACAGGATAATATATTCAGTCGTTCGTGATTTACGCATTGTTCTGATCTCACCAGCTTTTACGCGAAAGATAGTCGTGAGCGTATTGAGGGAAACTTGCGGCTCGAGCGAGAATACTCCTTCATACAAGTACGTCATCAGACGCATAATCTCACGACGGAGTGGCGGTCTGTGCGGATATACCATGGCCAGTAACATTATCAGCCGAGCTCAGCATCATCAAATCCAACGCGGACCAGACCTGGAACCCGGAGGGCCATCTCAGTAACTACTACCCTGTATTGTGGCTCGTGTAGACAGGAGCCACGTATATCAGTGATAAAATACACACACACAGCCTCGAAACAACAGGGTTGTGATGATGACTTCGGGCTTGAATAATGGTAACCAGCAGTAATGATGCCTCCCGAGAGAGAAATTGACGGTAACGGCAGTACAACTGCAAACGAGCAGGGGCTCAGCCTGATATCGGTGGATGGACAAGGGAAAGGAAGGCGAGTATGAAGAATGTTATCACTAGGACACACATGATATAGCCCTGGAGGCGATGTGGTACCTGTTATCATTTCCAAATGGAACGCGGAAAAGAGACTATATGAAATGCTACTCCGTGTAGCGCTAGATTTCATTGGTGACAATTAAACAAAAATAGCTAAAGGAAAATACAGATATTAGACGCATTTGGATGAGGGGCTTCAAGATGGTTTTACATAAATACATGATTAAGATATGAGTTATATATCCGCATTGTCATCAGAACATGTGTATAGAAGACATTTACTCACATGTCGCATGGAATTGTCTATAAAGTATTATACAGAAAAAGACCATTCGCTTATGGACTATTGCTGAACGCGCTTTTTTTTATTTTTTTTTCATATTAACTGAGACGGCACGGGCAGCTGAGGCCCTAATCAAAGCCATTCCATTAACGCTTAATAATGAACTGGGTCGGTGAATAACACAGGGGAGAGCTTCCGAGTTTTTAGTTTCGTAACGTTACGGCTTGCGCAGAAGCCGCCTTCAGAGCCTTCTTCAGGGGAAGGAAGGCTTCTGCTCAAGCTGAAACTTTACAAGAATAAAGGTCTCCCCTGTGTCTACTCACACCCCAAAACACACACACACACACACACACACACACCGTAGCCTGAGGCAGGGACCCAGGGATGGACAAACAGCTGGGTTGATCTATGGACCTCCTGCCGCAACCAGGATTCGAACCTTTGTGTGGCCTGTGAATGCCTCATGGTCAGGACACCACGTAGGTGTGATTCCTCCAGTTTTGTCTGATTCCTTAAATACGTATCCTCAAAAGTCCTATACTTCGCGGGGGCACAGACTCCGAGACACAGGATATCATACATTGTAGCTGTACTACCTTCTCTCAGAATGATTGTATATGTATACGTCATTTAAGACATTGGTTCACAACCACCTTTAAGTCACGTATCGCCAAGGTGGCTTGTACCCTGTATTTTGAACTTCCTTGTACCAGTTTGATGTACTTTGATACATCGACTTTGATACACTGCTCGACGTAAGAATGTACTCATCTTGTATTCGTCTTCTTCTGTTCCTCACCACTGCAAGTTATGGACAGCCGTTGCGTGTCACTAACACTACGCCTTTGACCGGTTTGGCACCGCAGTTTAAAAGTTTCAGAAAAGTAGCGAGTAGACAGATCTTTGGTCGCTAGCAAAAAGACGCGCCTTAGATTTGCTTTGGAGCAATGCCTTTAACGTCACCGTAGCACCCCAGCGGACGAGGGGAAGATTGCCGGATCATAATGGGGCGAAACGTTCGTTATGTGCGCGACGCACAGTGTTTCAATAATATCCATAGTCTTCTACATAGACGTAATGACAGGTGTTGATGATTAAGAGGTCATTAACGTCACTAAGAATATTGACACGGTGATAAGATGATGACAGTGAGTTGGACTGTGGACAATCCGCTTCCCCGTAATTGAAATTGTCGCTTTTTCTCTTCTGGACGATTATGTTTCTTGAACTAGTGACTAACTACGGGTCTTCAGAAGTTGTCCAAGGAGGAGTGGGTTTGTCTGTATATGCTTGGAGGCCAAGAAAAGGTGTCTACGGCTTATTAGGTGTTCAGAAATTGATGAGGAGGCTCAGCGTTCTGAGATGGAGGCGAGGGTGAAGAAATTCGTGGATTTACCACAAGAGGAGACGGCAGAAATTATATACGTTTGATAGATATGATGTTTTGATGTTCCATTTATTAGATATACTGACAAAGTTATGCTAGGCAGTTTCCATATTTTTTTGTAAGTCAGAAACGATTTATATGTATATGTATATGAAATTATAAATCATCATCACGAAGTGCACTGTACTAGAAAAATTCCAATGACATTTAGAATAATTCCAGTACGTGTCAGCTTAGAGCCTGGTAATCATCAGTACTACCCTCCAGACCATCCAGCGTCCGACACAGACCAATCAGGTAATGGTGTCCGGGACTATAGACCAGCTGTGGTGCGAGAGCCACCCGGTCATTCATTACCAGCAGCAAACTTTAATTACAGTTTTTTTTTTCCTCACTACCGGAAACGCACGCTGTTGCTCAAGAAGAACCGTCAGAACATGACGCACTCTATTGCTAAGGAAAAATTGTTAGGCACATTCTGTTGCTCAGGATGTACTGAGGTATGTACTCACCCGCGGGGCCAGACACACACACACACGTGGTTGCTCAGGAAAACTTTAAGGTATGTATTCACCCGCAGGGTTGGACACACGGACCTGCTGAGGAGGTCTGTCAGACACACTGTTTTTTCAGGATGCCGTCAAATAGTTACATACCCGAGGGACTACACACACACACACACATATCTATGCACAATTTTCGGCTGGGCGACTTCAAACTGCACTTAAATTCGTCCATATCTGTTCCTTACAGTTCTGTAGTGTATTGGTGAGCATTACTGGCCATGGCTCATGCACGGGCCTGGCTTAGCTCAATTCCTGGTCGCGGCAGTCGGCCCACAGCATACCCAACCGTTCATCCTTCCCTTTGGACCGTTCGATAAATGGGTACCTGGCCTGGACTGATGTGTATACCAGTGTATATATATATATATACATAAGGTAAAAGATGTATGTTTTATGTATACACGGTTAAGAGATGGGGCAGCACGAGTGCAAAGACTCTCTTCCCATGATTGATTGACAAGCCACTTGAAATAATGATGTCTTTGGAGGAAGGTAAAGTGCCGAGGGAGTGGAACAGGACAAATACCACTGCTGTCTTTGAGAATGGAGACTGGGAAGGTGCGCTGAAAATACACACGGGTCTCTCTGGATTGTGTGGTCTGTGGAATACTGGAAAAGATCAGCAGAAGACGCAGATGACAGTTTGCATGAATTTCTCCACTCCATCATGGAAGGGAGAGTAGAAAAGGGTGACTTGATCGCGACTAATTAGTCTTTAAGCCTTTTCAATGAGATTAACAGCGAACACTTCCTCGCGAGATGCGAAGGTAGGACAACCAGAAACCATAACATAAAGCAAAATACTTGTTAAGACAGGATGTAAAAGATTACTTTTTCAGTATTAGACTCGAGGATGAATGGAACAGAAAGGATGATGAAAGTTGGTATGCAGACAGCGCATAGAATAGTCTGATTGTACACAGAGTTCAAGAGATGGGACCCCACAAGTGTAAAACGCCCTCGCCATACAGTGCAAGTTGATTAGTCACTGATGAAGATTGTCAGACAGATGCCAGCGGAGCCAGACACAACCACCTTCCTGTTGGTGCTTCGATGTTTACCATAGGGGACTCAGACACGTATAGTTGCTGATGTAGACTGTTATGTACTCTCCCAACTTCCTTGGCTTTCATCAGTGCTGAATCTTATGTATGCTTGTCACTTAACTGGTTACTATGCACCCTAGTGCATTACATGCCATATAATTCTATCCATTACATATCTTCATTAAACCTGTGAAAGTTAATGAAGTGATAGATAGGGACTTGATGTCAGAGTAATGATAATTGTCCCTCAAGATAGGCATTAAGAAATATTAACCTTCCCAAGGACAAATGAACGCCATAAGTCTGGTGATAATGCAATTGATGTATATGATATCCTATATCAGCACCATTACTAGGATCATAAGGATAGCCTCCTAATGATTGCGTTTGATATAAACACAACCAGTGGATCCGCTCCCTCAGATATCCTGTGAGGTCACGTTTGTGAAAGCAGCAAGTAACAAACACGTATGCGTTGGGTCTGCTCCCAAATACCTTCTTCATATGCAAAAAGTTTTCTGTCAGTTGAGAAATTCAATCTTCCAGGGTATAGTTTCTTTGAGCAATCTGCATAGCATTAAGATGCACAGCGAAGCATATAATGGATATCCCCAACAACACTTCCAGAGGTGTACACGTAACGTATAGGATATTATAGATCATCACTGAGACGTTAGCTTATAGCTGTAAGCCTCCATTATCATCGTGCTCTCAACAGAATACGCAAAGTCTCATCTGTTGGTAGCTTAGGTGAAAATAGTTGGCATCGAGTCCCATCCGTTAGTAGCTTAGGTAGAAAATAGCTGTCATCCAGCTTTTGCAAGAGCTTTACATGAGATAAGAACGTACTCACACGTTTGGCTTTTGGGGTGAAAAAAAATGTTACGTTGAAAGATACGGTAACTTCGCCTCTGACCGTTCTCTCAGGGTTTACGTTGGTAAGGGTTACCACTCAAGGCCTCGGAACTGTTTTTCTTAGGAGAAAATCTTTGTAGCCTCAGCCAAAATGATATTGGACAAAGGTAATGTCTTTTTTTAAGACAAGGAACCGTTCCTAGTAGGTAAGTGTAAAGTCTTTATTTGAGGATCTTGAGCATGAGACTAGAGGCAGGGTTATACAGGAGGCACCAGTGTGAAGTTCGTTTGTAAGATTTCTCGATCACTCGTATGACCAAGGTCATCTGCCGGTGTGAATTGATCTCATTTAGAAGTTTATGAATATGATAGTCCATTGAGAAGTTGATCAATATAAACTGCGATACAAAAATCCTTAAATCTGGTTGGTTTTAACTGATGCCTTCCACTTACCAGTTCAAAAGGTTATGATCCATCGTCCTTTCTTCCTAGACGAGGTGGCGCACCATTGCATCCTGACTTGTCAGGAACACGATGAAGTCTTGGATCCGCTGAGTTTGTACTTGGATCTCTCATAATTATTTCCGCAGCTCTTCCCGTACACAGATAGATGTATGACGGAGACGATAACCCCAGCCAAATAACTCTGCCAGACTTCTTCCATTTAGGAATCTCACTTCGCGACCAGTAAGATGCGAAAGGAAATTCAGTTGTTAAAGATTTCTTTCGTATGTATATGAATCATTGAGTTAAAGTATTAGATTTTGTTTACCAGTCATACACTACAAATGGTGAAGTATAGAACGGCTGTGAACAGTGAGGTATCACCGTGAAATCTGCCACATCTTTTATACAGTCAAATGATGTGGTGGTCTTGCTCTGTCATGACCACCATGGACTTAGTGTACGAGATGAAAAGGATGAAATTAATCGTGAGTTCCTTAAGTGTCTCTAAACCTCACCTTTAAAGATCGTAAGACTGTGAGGGAGAAGAAAGGACGAAGGACAGAAAAGAGCTCGTACCACAGCTTCTCTGTTCGAGGGAAAGAGGAGGATTCATGACGGTCATTCCTCGTGAGGATGGGGTTTACACAGAAACTTTGGGAAATAACTGCTTTGGACGTGAACACAGACACCGAAGTGAAGACTGCCTCAATGACTGGTGTGGCTGTGCTGGAACTGCTGGAGATGATAGTGTGGCTTTAAGCTTTGATATGATGTTAAGGGGTCTTCTACAGTTATTGGCCTGGTTATGTACACTAAAGTATCGTGGTGGAGGCATCCACACTGACTGGTGTGGTTATGAACACCGGAGCATCTTTGTGGAGGCTCCCACAACTACTGATGTAATTATGAACACCTAGGCATCGTGGTGGAGGCTACCACAGCTACAGCTATTGTTATGAACGCCGAGGCATCGTGGTGGAGGCTACCACAGCTACAGATGTCGTTATGTGTGTAAATGTGAACACTGAGCTGTTGTGGTGGAGGCTACTATGTTAACTGCCTTGGGCGTTACTTTTCACTGAAGGATATTCTCGTCACCGTGATAGATTTACTGTTGGTGATATTGGTTACAGTAGCTTTAGGCGGCCATTGTACTGGTATTGGGCTTGGCTGAAGACTAATCTCGCGTGATAATTTGTTTTTCATTGGACTTGAGTGTGTCTGGGTTTCTCTCGCATGCTCGTGCGGTGTCTATTTGTGTGTATCTCGCGTTGGTCCATATCTCAACACTGTATTTATGTACCATGTCTCTATTCCTGTGCATCTATGCACACACACACACACACACACACTAACTTATACCAGATACCCATTTTATCGACCAGCCCCTATAGGGGGTGAATCGTTGTATGCGAAAAAGTATATGTTGTACGCATAGCTTTCATTACCTTTACGTGTATATGTGTTTAGACACGTAAGTTATATCATCTAAGTGTATTTCGTCAGAGCGGATAACAATGAAAGACAATGATGAGTGATCCCTGTCTTTTAGACACATTGTTCTCCCGTCTAACGAGTTGACGTTAGTAACAGCCTAATTTCTGTTTAAGAATTCTCTAACTGTCGTGTATAAAACATCGCCACCAGAACGAGCTATCCACAGCCAAGCCCCACAGACTACTCTGTGGTTCACTTGACTCGATTCACACGACCGAGTGAAGCATAATGACATGACGTCGCCCCCCATGTTCCATATCAATCCTTTTGATTCTGTCCCATGGTCGCCTCTCACCCTCCTGGATGTTCAGATCGCAAAACACCAAAGTCTCCTTCCTTCCATCCTTCCGTCTGTTTCCTGGTCTTCTGGTCTTCCATCTTTCCCCCCACATCTGACACATCGCTCCTCTTTAAAAGACTTTCTTCGCTCATCTTCCCTATAATGGCTGGACCATTTTATCCTACCCTGGTCACCACCTCCAGGCAAGTGACACGGCATAGAGGAGGGGTCTTCATCTTACCAAATTGTTTGAGGACTCTAAATCTTGGGAAGTCTGTGATAGCCGGGTTAATTGAAAAAAAAAAAAAAGGTTTACAGAGTCTGCCGGGAGTCGAGGAGATTGATGTCTTCGGTAATGAAAAACGAAGTATTTTTTTCCAATTATCGGATCAGTTTAGATTCTTGGAGGGAAGTCCCTGATGTTGGTAGCAGGGAGGTTTGACTAGCTCGGGGCAGAACTCCTTGCATGCAGAGTTTCCGCCGTCCTAATGGGTGCAGTGGAGAGGTCTCACTTGAGGCTGTTCATTTCAGCAGGCGACCTCAGGTTCATGGACGGAGTCGAGGGAGGTGTTGGTGTGGAAGGGTACCTGTGCGGCAGGCGGTGTCAAGGTGGTATAGTTTCAAACAGCCTGTGGTTCAGTGTTGGTTAACTGACTGAACTGCACTGGAGAGGTGACTGGATTAGGGTATGATTTGGTGTGTGAGTTTGTCATTATATTCGTCTCATCTCTCATCTTTCTCTCATTTTCTGTGTATGTATGTCTTTGTGTATGTGTTTGCCTGTCTTGTGTGCGGATGTGTGTAATCCTGGACATGATTTGCTATTTGTGCTATACAAGGAGAGAGTTTTTCACTCGTGGGGCCCTATCTATAGGACATTTACCTGCTGTCAAATACCTTATAGAATTTCTGTATGCTGTCTTGATTAATCACATCTTCAGTTATTCTATTCCATTCATCCACCACTCTTATACCATGAAAACACTTTATTATTAAGTATCGTTCTCAATAAGTTTCTTGTTCATGTTATGTTCTCTGGTTTCGCATCCTTCTACGTCTATGTTTATGGACTGGAAGGTAGCAATCTAGCCACAGCTCGCCATTTTCCCCTCCAAGATAGGCAAATTCAGGGTCTCTAACCTTTGTGTGTGTGTGTGTGTGTGTGTGTGTTTGTGTGTGTTTTTCTGATGGTTGTGTATGTGTCTTAATATGTGTTAATATATTTTTCTGTTTTGATGTGCGTGTGTTTTATTCTTTCTGTCGTCGTTTTTATAACGAAATCTTACCAATGGCATTCGTGAGTATTAGTTATCAGACGTGTTTAGAGACTTTGTGAATTAACAGCTGAAAAATATGATTAGTCAAACAGCATTCACCCTGCCACTTATCATCCCTCTTCTGTGCCAGGTAATCATCCTATTGGTCGACCCATCATGCAGGTGATTAGCCATCAGCCTGCCATCATCTACAGTCAGCCAGTCAGGTAGTCCGAGAGTCATTCCTTAACTAGCCAGTTCGCCCCGTGGCCAACGAGCTAGTTAGCCGCGTCACATCTCCCAACCTTGTAAATCGTAACAAGTCCGCTAACTCGTCAGATCAATTGGCTAATATATTCACTCCCCTGCCGATCATTCCAGTAGGCAGTGAGCCAGCTAGCCAACCAACCACCCATGTGCAGTTAGTTAGCCAAACTAGCAGTCTTACAACAAAGCCAGCGGACCAGTCACCCAGCGACGAAAAGTACCAAGACATCAAAAAACCGTAGAAACAAAACACTGTTTAGCTAGTCATCTGCTGTTGATCATCCAGCCTCTCAGTTAGCCATCCAATTCCATAGCCAGGTAGCCTATCATCCACCTCCCAGCCAGCAACCTCCCAAGCTAAATATCCATACAAGCTGGTGGGTTAAATCGGCTAATTGTCGATTACACTGCGTACAGCATTGAGGGGGTTTGAACATAAGCGTTCCTGATCCTGTGTAGCGTCATATATAAAGCTCTTTATTTCTATGGGTCTGCACCTGGAGAATTTATATGAGAACGTGTCTTTTCATCTCTTATATTTTTCGTTCCTGTTGATGCATAAGAAGATTGAACGAATTTTGCCAGTTCGTTGTACCGTTTTATGACAAACCTTGAGATTTACTCATCATGTCTTTACGCCTTTTATAGAAAAGGCGTAAAGAGAGAGAGAGAGAGAGAGAGAGAGAGAGAGAGAGAGAGAGAGAGAGAGAGAGAGAGAGAGAGTTT
>JAUUDZ010057440.1:0-10340 GCA_032361705.1 Panulirus versicolor | reverse complement strand
GTTGATGACCAAATAAGATAAGAGATAATATCACTGGTTGATCTCACCTAACGAAAGATGTACCAGTGATCAGAGAAAAGTGTATAAGATCCAAGATGTCTGAGGATATGAGAGTTGAGGAGGGATTCAAAGACTTTGGAAATGGTAGATGTCAGAGCAACAGGACAATAGATGAGGGGTTAGAATGGTCACCTTTCTTAGGGATTGGATGTACCAACACACATTACCAAGAAGGAAAATTTCTGATTTTTAAACAGAATTAGAACAGATGAGCAAGCACAGGTTCAAGTTCAAAAACACATTCTTTCAGCACACAGGGGTGGATGCCATTAGGACCATAAGCTTTGCTTGTGTCCAGAGGAAGGAATGCTTTTTGGACAGTTTGAAAAGAGATTATGGGAAGGGGCATAGGATAAGAGGAGTAACGGGGGTGAAGGAATGTTAGTCATCCATGGAAGAGCTTAAGGAGAAATGGGAACCAAAGAGATTTTCCTTATGTATGGGAGAGAGAGGTGTAGTATTACCTTGTGTATGGGAGAGACAGGTGTAGTACTGTTAGAATGAACAGGTGAAGGAGAGGTAGAGCAACAGAAGTTGTTAGCGATGCCCTTTGCTAAAGACCAGAAATACCTGTCAGTGGATGAGGAAGAGAGGTTTTGCTCTTCCATTGAATAAAGGAACACTTTGCCTCATGGATAACATACTTGCAACCATTATGTGTGGTGATAAATGCTGAATGGGAATTGGAAGAAAGAGTTTTATCTAAGCACAGTGTGTCTGATCCCTTGCCTGAATGGCCTCAGAACAGGAATGGTTGAACCATGGATTGGAAGAAAAGGTCTTAGAGGAAGATTGAATAAATGCTTTCATTTCTGCAACAATAACCTCTGCTATACACTTGGTAGAATCAGAAACATCACATAGGAGTCCGTAATTTCCTAAGGAAAGTTAGAGAAGAATCTTTGTACATTTTCCCCATCAGCTTTTTTGAGGTGCCAGTATTTGCATTTTAAAAGGGGCTGCTGGAGAGAGAGGTGCCATTAAATAGATAAAAGTACCTACAAATTTAAAAGAAAAAAGTTTAAAACACCTTGGTTTCTGTCCAATTATCTGAAAATTTATACTTTGTAAGATCTCATCTGGGATGCCGTTCATCACACTAAATAAAAATCAGAGCTAAATGTTGTATTCTCATTAATTTCTGTATTTGAATTGGTAATTACCTGATAATTGATAAATAAGTTGTAGCTGTCAATCTCAGTCTCATTTTGGGGGGGCTGGGATAAGAATTTGATAATAAATCTTTTACCTCATTGCTTTCCAGTTAAAAAAAATGCTTACCTTTTTTTGGCCAATTTTTTGAAAATTTATATTTCTTAGGGTAATTTCCATCATGCCCCATCATGGTATTAATTAGTGTGATATACTGCACCATCATGAGTCTAAACCTTCATGCCCATTCTGAAATTCCCAGCTGATGTATTTTTCCAAATGCAGATGTTACAGATGTTACTTGGATCCTATTAATGCAGCTACAAAAAAATATCATACATCATAGATACCTATGAACAGTTAAAGAAAGTGTAACTGCATCATATATAAACAAAGTGTAATTGCATCATGATTTCAAATGGTGAGATATAGGAGGGAACACCAGCGGCCCTCATATAATGACGGGGTTATATTCCTAGAGACCTGTAGTTATGACTGACATTAAGACCCATGTAATAAGGTGGGTTATGTACATCATCATAAATTTCCTCTTTGGGAAGCCCTACCCAACTGATGGTGGAAAGATCTATGCTGACTTGAAAAATACATAGGTAATTTGAAAGTACACAAGGGAAACAGTCCTAAAAATCAAAAGAATCGGTGAAAACCTCATGTAATGTATGGCAAGGATGGCTGTACTGATCTGGGAAGTGTTATGTACCATAAAAGTGAAGTCCCTCTAAAAATAAGTAGTGTTTGGAAACATTACCTAACTGTGACTGGGGAGGGCTGTTCTGATGTTTGTACAGGGGTGTGTCACTTAAAGTATTAGATGTTTTACTGAAGTGAAATTAAACAAAGCCAATTTTCCATGGTCATAATGATATGAAATTAATACATGTTCCTTGGGAATATTACTTGACTTAATTTTTCACATATACTGTATGGTATTCAAATAAAGCTATGATAATTTTTCTATATTTTTATGTCAATGGCAAAACTAGAATTTTGGCTCTTCATAGTCACTTTGACAAGGTTGCAATACACTTTTAACCACACAACTCTCCTGATGGATATTTATATAAGCTAAGCAATGCCTCTAGATGGATATTTAAGTATTGAGATTTGTACCTCAGTTTAAAAGGTGGCTTAGTTGGCAGTGCATAAAATTTCTCTCCACAGACATTCATCCTTCTGCTGTGCTAATAAAAGCACATTTTTGAGTTTTCTAGTAAGAAAATCAACTTTTAACTAGATTTTGAGGACCAAGCCAGTGATGATTCTGATTGTCCTTCATCAGATTGTGTGGTGTGATTTGATGTACAGCATTAAAAGTTGACCATGATGAGGTAGAAAGTTTTATAGCGAAAGAGGAGGCAGTGTGCCAGTACCCATCTGAGCATGAGAACAATGCATACGAGTGATGTAGCTGATAATTATAAAAATTTTATAAAATATTGTCAGTGAATGATATTAAAAAAGATTTATCAAGCAAAAGGTGAAAAACATTTGTTATTAGTAATAGTAATATATTCTTTAGTATACGTAAAGTATTTGATATTAAGTGCAATGGCAACTAACTTTACACTCAGGTCTCCCTGCTGCACTGAAAAGCTACAAAACTTTTATGCATTATTAATGTAAATTTAGCAGATTGAATATACTTCTGAACTTTTTTCATTGTCACAGGAATATCTCTGATATATAAACCTGAATCTATTTCCTTAACAGTTTTAAATATTTTGATTTTGAGGATTGGAAAGGAAAACAGTTAAATATTTTAATAAGTTGAAATAATCTTTGATAAGTTAGCTCTTCTGCAACAATTTTAGGAGAGCACCTAACGCGGGAGACAGCGACGAAGTATAATGATAAAAATAGATATATATATAGGATGTGTGAATAGTCATGCTTAAAATAAAAAAGGTGTTTAATGTGTTTACATGTATGAAAAATATCACAATTATGAAAAAGCATTATCACCACATACTGTACTTTCTGCCACTAGGGCCTATCTTTTGTCAGTTCAGCATCCTTTTACACAAATATAAAAGAAAGTATACTTCCTTATTGGGTATTCAATAATTTGTAATGTAAGGATTCTTTGTAAGGAATTTTTTGTTGTAATTCTTTTGTACATGGGGTAATAAAATTCTAGAAAGATGAAATGAAACTGGTAAAATCTTTTTGTAGGGAATATTCATCATGCTGTATAGAATAATATGTAACGTGTTGAAGTTTGTATTTCAACCAGTTGGTTGTTATTAATCTAAAATAATAAGAGAAGACATTCATTTTAATTGCTTCCCATCAATCCTGGGTACTTTACTTTATATCCTGCCACTACAAAAGTACAGGTGATATGTTATGTCATCACCCATGCATCTGTCTGTATGGTGACATTTTTGTTAGCACAGTAATTCAAAGACAGTACATGATAAGAAACTTCATACTTGTATATACCATAGGTACTCCTGTAGAGACAGCGAACCATTTAGATTTTGGAACAGTAGTTGCATAAATTTGGATGTTGATTAGGAAAAAGATTTTTTTTTCTTTTTACTTCAAAAGCCATTTTCTTGATAATTTTGAATTTGTCTAAAATCTTAAGATATGCATTATCTCTTTTGGTGAATTGGGATCTATGGTCAAAAATTGTGATCTCAGCAATATAATCATCTTATCAGCCCATGGTGTACTGTATTAAAGGACCCTGAGCACATGGATACCACTTTTTGGCCTGTTAGTTAATAATTTGGATTTTCTTTAAAATCTCTTCGTGGCTACTATTCACTACCTTGATTAAATATCTGGGGGTCTAAAGGTATATAAATTGGCTAATTTATCATGTTATAGAGCCCCCAAAATTTGATGTTATGTGGCTCAAGGTCTGTCTCCCAACTACCATTTTTTCCTCTGTTTCCCATGTTACTTTCCAATTTCTACAAAGTCTAAATCTTTGTTCAGCTATCTAAACTCCAGCCATGAGACTGTGCATCCTTTCACTCACAAGCCGAGATCCACTACTTAAGGGATTTCAGTGTTCGACTGGGGTGATTTACATAACTTTTTTCTGACTTTCTTTGGGTAGGGATGCTTCTGTCTCTACAAAATGCATAGCAGGGGTTATTCTTGCAGGAATGGAAGCATTTATCTACCTGTTCCTCGAAGACGACCTCTTCTTTCAATCCGTGGTTCAATTGTTCCTGTTATAAGACCATTCAAGCAAGGTATCAGGCATATCAGGCTTGGAAAAACTTTCCTTCCTGTGACTCCCATCCAGCTTTTATCACTGCCCATAATCATTGCAAATATATTATCTGTGAGGCAAAACATTCCTTTATTGAGAGGAAGTGCGGTAACCTTTCCTCGTCATCCACTGACAAGGCTTTCTGGTCTTTACCTACGGGCTTCTGTAACAACTTTTGTCACTCTACCATTCCTTCACTTTTCCATTCTGATGGTACTATATCTGTCTCTACCGAAGGCAGAGCAAATAATTTTGGTTCCTGTTTCTCTTCTGACTCCCCGTTGAATGACTAACATTCCTTCAACCCTGGTGCTCCTTTTGTTAATCCTGTGCCCCTCCCAGTAATCTTTTTCTTCAGACTGTCCGAAAAGTGTTTTATCTCCATGGACACAAGCAAGGCTTATGGTCCTGATGGCATCCATCTCCATGCACTTAAAGAATGTGCTTCAGAACTTGCACCTATGCTTGTTTAAAAACCAAAACTTTTCCTTCTTGGAAGTATGTGTTGATACATCCCATTCCTAAGAAGGTTGACTATTCTGACCCCTCTTACTATTGTCCTATTGCTTTGACATTTACCATTTCAAAAGTCTTTGAATCCCCCCTCAACTCCCATATCCTTAGACACCTTGAATCTCATGGTCTTTTCTTTAATCACCACTATGGCTTCCGTAAGATAAGATCCACAGGTGATCTTCCTATCTTACTAATGTCTGGACATCATCACTGAAATATTTTATGGAGTCTTGTGTAGTTGTCCTTGACATATCCAAAGCGTTTGACAGGGTGTGGCATCGGGGTCTCATCTTTAAGCTTCCATCCCTCACTTTTTTTTCTCTTTCATATCTAGCTTCCTCTCTGGATGATCTATCTCTGTATTCTGTTGATGAATCAGCCTGCACCCCTTCTCCATCAACAGCAGTGCCCCTCAAGGGTCTGTTCTGTCCCCTACAATTTTTCCTCTTTTCCACAGTAACCAAATGCATTTACATGATGACATCTCACCACTGCATTCATCCACATCCACCAATTCTACTCCTTCTCTCACTCGAATTGCATTTTGTCTTGACAGCTTCCTCAATATTTCAGTGGGGTAGACAAAATCTAGGTAAGTTTAATCCTTCAGGACACAGTTTTTACTCATATCTTGATTAAAAACCCCTAACAACTCTCATCTCTCCTTTGACAATTCTGTAATTCCAGCTCGTGATTTAATGAACATACTTGGGATGACTGTAATATCTATTCTTTTTTGGAAATCCTACCGTACAGAAATAGCTGAGTCTGTCTCTAAGAAACTGGAAGTCTTGTTCTGATGTCAAAATTTCTTTTCTTCTGAACTGCTGCTCTGTTTATACAAAAGACTGATCCATCCTTGTATGGAGTACTGCTCTCACATGTGAGGTGGTTCTAGCTCTGCATCCTTACTTGACAGAGTTAAGTCAAAAGCAGTCTGACCTGTGAACTCTCTCAGGCTGACTTTAAAACTTGACCCATGTGCCCTTTGCTGCAATGTTGGTTCACTTTCCCTCTTCTACAGGTATTACTTTGGTTTTTTGCTCCCAAGAGCTGTCTGCTTGTTTGCCCCCACCACTAGCTGCACAACACAATATTTTTATTTTGATGACTTTCTTTCCTCTACACTTCAGAGCTTTGGAACTCTCTCCCCTCTCATGATCTTTCCCAATAACTATGACCTGGCACATTTTAAAAGAGGTTTTTCACTTGATCCAAAATTCACAAATACTTTTCCTTGCCTCCTCTTTTTCCCTTTTATAATTCTTTTGTCTGTGATTGGAGCCTTAAAGAAATAAAAGTTGTGACCATTCAGTCCTGGGTTCTTAATTGTGTTGTTTTGCAGTTTTGAAACTTATTTGATACCCAAGAAAATATGAATTAATGCCCAGCTCTTGTGTAATTTTATGATTTTTTTTTTACCATAAAACTCATGCTGCTTATCATGCTGGAAAAGGTTCTTGGGTACAAAAATGATTCCCCTGATTAGTTGTATTATCAAACCTGAGGTTCATTTGAATCATTACCTAGTAATTTCTTAACAGTCTTTGCCTATTAATTCTGATTGCCATATCTTGTTATCAGGTTAAAATGTAAGGTAAGAACCCCATAATCACATCCCTAAGAATCTAAAAGAATTGAATAAATGCATTTTGGTAAACATCTCATTATCAGTTCTATTTATCAAGCTGATAATGACTTTAAGGTCTACAAGTTGCATTCCCATTAATGACTCTTAAACCAATGAGTAAGAAAGAGTATAAGCACCCTTTTTTTTAAGACAATTCAGAGGTCATTGAGGATATAGTGTACATCTTAAGATTTTAATTGTTAAGTGGCTTTCCTCCTCCTTTGAAGGCTAAGTGGCTTTCTTCCTCCACTTGTTTATCATTCTAATCCTCATCCAGTCCCCTGTGGTCCATTTTGTCCGATCCCCCGGCAGCCCCCTGTAAAGAGTAGGAAGTCGGGAATTTCTCTCATTGGCTTGCTCCTTTATTTGCATATCTTCTGACTTAACATTCCTCATTTTCAGAATTTTTTTAATCTTTCTAACACCTTGGTGGCAATCTGGAGATGCTTCAAATTTTTGCCCTCTTTGCTCCTCTTGTAGAGGTCCTTGGACTAAAAATTCATCCTCCAAATTTTTGTTTGCAGCTGGACAGGATAATGAGAATTGCTCTTCCTGTTGAAGTGCATGGATAAGGAGTTCATCCTCCAAAGATGTCTCTGCAGCTTGACAGGATAATGACAATTGCTCTTCCTGTTGAAGTGCTTGGACAAGGAGTTCATCCTCCAAAGATATTTTTGCAGATGGAAGGGATAATGAGTATTGCTCCCCTTGCTGTAGTGCTTGGACAAGAATTTCATCCTCCAAATATGTCTCTGGAGCTGGAAGGGGCAATACGTACTGGCTTACTAATGTCAAGTTCATGAACTGGTCTGCTCCAGTTAACTCATCCACTGCTGCAAAACCCCTACAATGGCCCAGTAGCATATCTTTAAGCCATTTTTGGTTGAACTGTATGGGATATATCTCAATATCCTTGTCTTCCTTTGCCCATATAAGTTCACCTTTTCTTAGTGTAAGTATGTTCTTCTTCATGAGGTTGATCACTAGTTCATAAAACTTTTGTCTTATATACTTGCTGCTCACATTCTCTAACTCTATAATCAGGATATTACTGCTGTCCTTAAACTTCCATAGCTTAACTGCTGGTTTGTACTGGTGTAAAATCTCATTGGCTAATATCAAGCTCATGACCCACTGACTCAGTGCGTTATGAATCTCCATCTTGTTTCCCCAAATCCATACTCGATACTGGCGTGGATAGATTGGGATTCCTTGCTTTGTCTTTGGAATTTCTAAAGTCATCAGTTTGATCTTAGTTTATTCTCTCCTTGCATTATATATCAATTTTATTTTTGTGTTAAGGATGGCACCATGATACTTGACACTACAAAACAGTCACTCCTTTTCCTCTCAAATGTTATTAGGGAGCAACACAGGGTATGATTCTCAAGCAGAAGTATCATCATTGCCTTCTTTACACACATTATCACATACCTTTGGGAATATGCCAGTTGATGTTAACTTCTTTCTAATGGAACTGGTACACTTAGTTAATGCTCAGGCCTGGAAAAGAATAGATGAGAAAATCATTATTCTCATGAGGTGAAGGGTTTTCACAGAATGTAAAATAGAGAAGGTAAAGGACCCCAGAGAGACTTCGAGATGGCAATTTAGAAGTTATCTTTAACTTAAAATTGTACATACTTCATTGAATGATAAAGTGGTGAGATTGATTTGATTTGTGCCGGGGAAATTTATTGTGCACCCCATGCTCATCCTGTGAGTGGTAGAGCAAAAGGACTACAGGGGTCACGAAGGGTCTTGATCAGACCCCAGTGGGTTGTTATTACATTAGATGGTACAATTCATATTTCAGTACATACATTACATAGTTTCATAAGTAGTAAGAGACATTGCTATATGGGCTTCTGCACACAAAGCCTTTCCAAGTGTCCACCCTCATAGAACAAAATTTGGTCTTTAGACCTAACCCATTTCACACCCTAGATAATATCATGAACAGGGCTTTGTTATGGGCACTGGACAACGGCTGCAACATACTTATCATAGATTTGGAGATATAGGCTGCAAAAATGTGAAAATACTTTTACTAGATTGTGACCTTTCAATTTATCTACCATCATCATTCCATTCCCAATTTAACAGGATGGATCAGGTACATATGCTTCTACTTCACTTGCACTGATTTTCAACCCATGCCTTGTTTGTTAAAGAGAAGCATGGACTTCTTCGCATAAAAGTGCTCTTATTTATTCACTTTTTTATACACAGCATTAATATGTCAGGTAACAGCAATGTCTCAATTCACACAAACTTTTTGTACAAACTGCCTCTGTTGGACAGCTTCGGGTGTGTGTGTGTGTGTGTGTGTGTGTGCAAACTTCATTGGGCACCAGAACTAATAACTGAATAATTACCTGGAGTCTAGATGAGTTATAGCTATGTGTAGTCATGTTACTAACCTTTGGAATAATATAGGACAAGTACATGCAAGTCTACTTAGTTGTGACCAGTCAGTCTTGGGTAATATTTATGAGAGAAGAAAGGTAAAAACTTCAACATCATCCATGTAACTAATCACATTGTATTTTTGTTATATATTGCCATTTTGTAGCACATAGGGTCCTGTCGTAAGAATTAAACAAGTAAATGATTTCTTATGGGAAATTAGTCCTGTAGTGCTGTTTTCCTTATTCCTTTGGTTTTGCTGGATCCATTTAGGAGCACTAAGCAGTAACTGCCTGTATATGTTTTTTGCTTTGGGGCTTCCTTTTTAATTTCTGTTTTATTTAGAATCTTATTATTAGACTAGTTATTCATCTTGGTTTTTTAAGTAACAGCATCGAAAAATTTTATTTCGACTTGGTTCCTGTTACTACTATTGAAATAGTTAGGCTTATGCTATGGTGTCTGAAAGTGCATTCAGGATGAAAAGAAGGGAAAGACAAGAGTTTGATGAGAGGGATACGGATAACCTGTTTTTGAGTAAACCACACTGAAGGGCATGGGGGTAGAGTGCGTCAGGAATGTTGTAGGGTAAAAATCCTGGGTTAGCAAAAGAGCCATGAGACTATATTGAGACCAAAAGAAGCTGAGTTCAAAGTTGATGTGGATTAGAATGAGAGTAGACTACAACAGGTAGATGTCTGTTAATGCTTATGTTTCAAGAAGTGAGAGGCATGAGCAGGAAAGGAATGTAATTTGGGGAAAAGTTAAGTAAGTGCTTTAGAAATTTTGATGCGAGGGATTAGATTATGCTGCTTAGGGATCTGAATATAGCTGTCGATGAGATGGCAATTGAGGGTATAATCAAGAGCATGGGGTCTTTAGTATACTGAATATATATACAAACTCAGACATATACATATATACACATGTACATAATTCCTACTGTCTGCTCTTATTCATTCCCGTTGCCACCCCGCCACACATGAAATGATAACCCCCTCCCCCCGCATGTGCGTGAGGTATTGCTAGGAAAAGACAACAAAGGCCACATTCGTTCACACTCAGTCTCTAGCTTTCATGTATAATGCATTGAAACCACAGCTCCCTTTCCACATCCAGGCCCCACAGAACTTTACATGGTTTACCCTAGATGCTTCACATGCCCTGGTTCAATCCATTGACAGCACATCGACCCCGGTATAACATATTGTTCCAGTTCACTCTATTCCTTGCACGCCTTTCTCCTTCCTACATGTTCAGGCCCCGATCACTCAAAATCTTTTTCACTCCATCTTTCCACCTCCAGTTTGGTCTCCCACTTCT
>JAUUDZ010057429.1:0-10340 GCA_032361705.1 Panulirus versicolor | reverse complement strand
TCTAAGGAGCCTCTTTCTCAACCTCTCCTGCCATCACCCCTGGCTGACTGCTCTGCCATGTAGTACTGTCATGTGATATGTTCTCCCCTGTGTTACTCTTCACTGAATCGTTTCTTGTATTAACTTTCACGGTGCCGTACTCCAGCTTGTTCCTTCATTGTCCCCTCCTGTTATTGCCGTGTTCTTAGCCTCGCAAGCACGACTGGTCGTTGTCCTTGACTCGACTTTTCCCTGTCACTCCAGTCATGACTGTTGTTTGCCCCTCACAGAGGTCAAGCTCCCATTCTTCTTCCCACTGTCGCATCATTTTCACCAGAGAGTCAGTATTGACCATCATGTGCCCATAACCATTATACGATGTTATGTGCACGTGAAAATGTTTATGTATATCACAAGTTACTTTACTCTGTTTGAAACAGATTCGTGATAGCTCTGACACATGTGGAAACGACTGAAGGTGAGTCGTCTTTTCCCTCCTGGACGTGTATATGAGAGAAGCAGATTACGGACGTGTTTATATACAGTAGCAGGTTAGGTCTCCACTTGTGACCACCCTAGACACCGTGTGTATCCGCCACTCCGTTCCTCACCAGCCTAGCTCATACCCGCTCACACCCGTGGCTGCCGCTGACTCAGCCATACGACCCTTGGACACGACGGTACCACCCTCGGGTAGGTTCGTCTGGCCTTTGACAATGACACGTTAAGTTCGTGGATCGCATCGTCGTGCATAAGAAAGTTAAATCCAAAATGTATAATGCGCACACTGGACCGGATATAATCATGGTGACTCATCTCGGTGACGCCTTGTTCTGAACTGGTTTGAGGCGGTGGTTGGTCGGAAGGGACAAAAAAAAAAAAAGCCATAACACAAAGCACATGGATTTCCGTCTGTCCTATTATGCTCTGCACATTTGGTATGATGATTTTGAGTATTCCCATCGGTCTTCCTATAACACCTGGCACCAAGGATTCTGTTGCAGAGAGAGAGAGAGAGAGAGAGAGAGAGAGATTACCCCTGCCCCACGCTTTAGTAACTTATACCGACGGATCTCTCCCCTCCCCCCCCCCCCCAAACAAACAAACCTAACACTAATAACAAAACACATACACGCTGAAATATCCTGACAAGCTCTTAAGTAGAACAATCGACCTCCCAGCTCAGTCTTAAACTCCAGCCTACCAGACATACACACATCAGAAACCACATTTCCCAGACAAACACGAGTCACACTCTCACGTCTACGCTGTGGACATCACTCATCACGACAACACAACAAACACTGTTTCAGCATATCCCAAGACTCTTCATACCCACGATACAAATACAGTAAAGAAGGCTACTCAGGTTACCCAGCTCTCTGCACATAGACGCACACACAACATCACAACACTTTATGACATATGGTCCCAACCGGTGGACGTGGCCAGCTATGAGTGCTGCAGACGCTTCATAAAGGTCGACGGGATTCTTGGGGCATGAAGTAAGTACATACACGCATTCACGGACCTCCGGGGTGCAGCGGTTAGCGTAACTGACCGTCACGCTTGCTTGTGTCGCCTGAGATCGAACCTACATAGGTTCGAGTTCTGGTCCCAGCAGCCGGTCTTTAGTCCACCTACCTGTTCATCCTCTTCTTGGGTCTGGTCGATGAAATGGGTACCTGGCATAAGTTGGGTTGTGTGTGTGAATGCATACATACATAGGAGTAAAAAAAAGAAAAGATGGTACACATATACAAGGTTAAGAAATGGGGCAATACGAATGTAAAACTCTCCTCGTAACACAGATAGTAAGCACACACACACACACACACACACACACACACACACACACGGTGTTCCTGGACACCACTTGCAGATGGCAACACTACAAGCAGAAGTCACCTTCGAAGAAGCTGTGTCATCGTCAGCGAGAGAACCGTGTCGTTGAAGACCTTCCCAGTCCTAAAAAGCCCCCGTTACCCTTGCTTCCGCACACCTGGTGAAGACCAGGAGTCTCCTACCTCCCCACAGCCTGGGCTGGGCCCTTGCTGTGGGACTGGGTTGTTTGGACGCCATACCCCGCAGGCTCATATAACCCCACAACCTGGCTGGTGTGGTACACTTTGTAGGTACTTGTCCAGGGCACCTTTATACCTCACCACTGTGCATCCCATGATGTGTCTGATGATCACAGGCAAGATGTTGAAGAGCCTGAGACCCCAGATGTTCAAGGTCGTCTCTCTTTCTTTGTGCGAATCGTGTTGCTTGCATTTCAGCGGAAGTATTTTGCAGTCTTCCATGCTTGTGGTGGCAGTAGGATGTTACTTGCGAGTGGTGTAGAGCGCATCTCTTAAGCATCTGTAGCACCATCAAAGTGATCGTGGTCTTGCATAGAATATAACTATTACAAACATACAGAGATAAACATTTATTGGTAGATGCTTATGCTTTGAATCAGGTGGGTCATTGTGTTCTGGTGATCAAACGTTTGAAGGCAGAAAATGGCGTTACCGGACTCCGCCTGCTTGTGGTTGCGCCTCGAGTGAAAAGCTACCTTAGGTAAGGTCATACCGTCAGAGTTCAGCGTCGTTGAAGGATTTTTCACTCCAAAAGAGACCATCTTTTCCCAGCGACTAAATGTAGCGCAGCATTGAATCAGCTGGAGCCCCTGGAGAAGGGAACCTGGGGTTATTTGATAATAACAATATCAACTCCATAACAGGAATGGAGGTTATCTAGACGTCTGACGACATGGATCATACGTCAGAGCCCATCAACATATAACTTAGTGTTTAGTTCCGTGTGATCGGTGTTGAAATGGAAAATTCAATACGAAAAATATTTTCTTTTCATGTTGCAGCCGTGTTATTTTCTTTAAATTTCCTTTTTGGGTCATGCGTCTACATGATAAGTTTGATCTTAGCAGCATTCAGTTTAAACTGTGATGAGAGCGCCATGTGCAGACACACACACACACACACACACACTCACAGTTTAGGCTAGAGTGGTTGTGTATGAGCAGCCAGAAGGTGACTGACTTGAAAATCCATTACAACATAACTCTGTACACCATCAAGACACAGTATGGTTTTCCCCTACAGATATTATACAAGAGCACGACATGATAGTACAGGAGCCTCGGTTACTAAAGGAAGGAAACTACTCACGAATTTATATTCTTGTTCTCGATTTTACTTGATTTAGGCTTTGTCACCATTACAACGCTCATAAAACTGAGGAAGTGATAAGGGCGCGTGAAGATAAGGTTAACCCGAGGCGTACGTGGTGTGTTCATCACTTGGGCTGGTGTGTGTGTTAACTGCTGTACCTTATCGTCTCTCCACCTCGTGACATTCACCAGCAGGTGTCGAGTCATCACTTGGAATATACTTCTTGAGAGTTTTTTTCCACTGGATTTTGTGGATTCCATTTTGTCTTGTGCGTATTTGAATGCTCCAAACATCTGTAATATTCTGTATTTAAATGATTTTTTTTTTCGTTTAACGCGCAGGGCAATCTGGAGAAAAATTACATTACTTTAGAAAAATGGTGTTTAATGATTCTCATTTTTTATTACGTTTGTACAAATTGACTCCAAGTATTGATAAAGCCGTACGCATTATAGGGAATGCGTCAGTTGAGACCGTGACGTCATATCTGAACAAAAAACTTGCTGCCATATTTGATCCATACGGCATACATGTAAATATATTCCTCGTATTCTGGTACATGAAGAATATTGCGTTTCTATGTTCTTTGATAATTTTTTTTTGTAAAGATATATCGTTTGGTTACGTATTACAATAAGACTTTCATGACCAAAAATTGGTAAAAACTGTATCGTGCGCGGTTGTGATGGGCGAAAACAGACACTGACAAATATAACATTTGAATATATTTGATTAAGCTACTTTATATAAGTAATTCAAATGTAGCTGCATTTTTTTTTTTTTTTCAATTTAGCGCTCTGTAATAACTGGTTGAAGACAGAAAATGTGTTTTCCTTTTCAATTACTCAGTTAAAGAATACTAAATTTCCCATGCACGACAATAAATTTACCTTTTGTTAACGGTACATATCTCCTGCCAATATTGGTGTCTAGGTACAATGTACCTATGTCTAGCACTGCTGTAGTATTAGGGAACAGACGTCGAGAGATTCATACAGCATTGTGAATTAGTGTGACAGAGGAACAGTCTTGTAGATAATTAGATTATCCCGTAGAAATTTTGAATTTGTTAATTCTAAATGATTACACAACTAGAGTTGGTGGGTATATCCTTTGTATCATACTGAAAGATAAAGTTATGGTTATCGTACCTATAGATTTTATATTTTAGCTAACCCGAGCCAATTAATCTAACCCAACCTAACCCGAGCCATTTAATTTAACCCAACCTAACCCGAACCATTTAATCTAACCTGACCTAACCCGAGCCATTTAATCTAACCTGACCTAAACAAACGAAGACGTTTACATTCAGTAGTATAACGTTAACAACAGAACTTACTTATCGGAAACTAACCAGACTTATATTGTTCCCATAACAACGTTCACCTCATTATATACACACAACATATGAATAGGTTTTCATGGCACTTATATATGCATGATCCTTACTGGAAAGTACGTTTTGGGCATAATGTCTTATGTAAAGATATGATGTGACTGCCAGCCCGTTTAAGAGAGATATGTAATGTGGTAAATGAGCCGCATTAAAACAGTCTTACGCCTGTATGATGATTGATTGTTGCTTGTCAGAGGAAAACAAAACGGACATGCCACTAAAATGGACAGACCTTGGGCCAGTTCCCACCTCCTTTTCCCTCCCTCCGGCTTTTTATTTCTTTCTTTTATTTAAGACTAGTTTTTCCAGAAACTTTGACTGTAGAGCTATTGAAATTCACTTGACTGAAAGGAAATCGTTGGTGGATATTGTGGTGAGGCAGTGTGCTGTTCTCTACCTGCAAAAGGCATGGAAGATTCGTGGCGAGGTATGGTAACCTGTGGTACAGCATAACAAAGTTTAGAGAAACGACTGTTTAGAAATATTTCTGGTGAACTACCAGATTTTACATACAAAAAAAAAAAAAAAAAAATCTCTGTCCATTAACTACTTATGAGTTGTACATTGAATTAACACCCTAAGGTTATTCTAACTGCAAAATGAATGGAAGAAATATAGATACGCTGCCAAATTTTTGAACAGAGAGGCTCTGTTTGGTTGCGAGAAGAAATTCAATTGTTTACAAGGTGCCATGAACAAGCAATCATCGTCGAGGATGTAAAAAACATGAACTGTACTTACTCACGGAGTAGTGGGAACGCTATCGTTTTTCACCACCTGCACTTTGCAGCCAATCAGTGTGGAATTATTTGATGAAATAAATGGCTGCGAAGTGCAGACGGTGAAGAATGATAACGTCCCCACCACTCCTTAAGTAGAGTTCAACTTTTTTACATCCTCGACGATAATTGCTTGTTCATGGCAGCTTGTAAACAGATGAGTTTCTTCTCGCAAACAAAGATAACCTCTCTGTTAACAAGTTTGGCAGCGTATTCATCTTCCTTTCACTCGTTTTGCAGTTAAGATAACGTTAGGGTGTTATTTCAAAGTGCAGCTCATAAGTAGTCAATGGACAGAAAGATTTGTCTTCGATGTGTAGAATTTGGTAGTTCACCAGAAAAATCTAATGTTGAATGATAGTTTCTCTAAATTTCATTAAGTTGCGCCACAGGTATCCAGTTACCATACCTCTCAACATATTCTCCATCCCTCTTGTAGGTTGGGATACATCACAGATGTAATTATATTTCTCCTTCACTTCACACCTGACCTCCAACAGACTTTTTCTTTGAGAGTGAGGTTGGTAACAAGAGGTGCCGTGTCTTGTGGATGTACAACCTGTGATAAAAGATGTGTGGAAAGAGATGTATTGGAATGGCACTCCCAGCAATACACGTCGTAAGTGGCTGTGATGCCAAGAGCACATTGGCAAGGAAAAGAAAACTGACCTCTTATAACCGTACAACAGCATCCAGACTTCCTTGGCATTTTCCAAGAACAAGGGAAATCAGCTCATATTGAGTATTACACAGATGAGAGACGAGAACATATCACGTGCCTCCTGTACCGAAGCTCGTACTTCACTGACGCCAGCATATGATACTGCATCATGAGAAACATTTGTGATAGGTTCACTACCAAGCCAGGGATGTTGTTGTGAAGCTGCGATCGAGGAGACATTAGTCTTCACCCGCCCAGCAGTGAGCATGTGTAGAGAGCGGATCACACCAAATCCTCATCTGGGACTAGGTAGATCAGGCAGTCCCTATACTCCTCCACCGGAAGGAAATGTGCGGGAAGTAGCAGATGGAAACTGAAAGTTTATGTGGGCAGATGGTGATCTTAGACCAAAGGAACTTGCGGAATTAATAATAGAGGAACCAGAGGAGAAGGACGGAGAAACTCCTGACCTTATGAACTTCACCGATATGATATTCGAGTCTGATAATGTTCCTGATGGAAGTTATGAGGATAAAGGGCGCTATATAGATACTGATTTTGATTAATTCATTCCTCATATGTTAACAGATAACCATATAGTATTTTTTTTTAGGGATCTGTGTGTAAACGTAATTGTATAGGGAAATAATACGGAGGAAATTAGGTTAGGTTATGAATTGAAAGCTCATAATTTTTGAGTTTTTCTTGTACGTTTATATGAGAAGATAACGTCCATTTTCTGTTCCTTGAAATTCTCTTATTTAGTTTTACGTCACTTGAACGTTATTTGCAAAACTGTTATCATATATAAATACAATTATTCGTGCGAATCTGACGTAGGAATCCAAGGCCTTATTTGATGATGATGTGAAGTGTATGCTCAGGTGCTGTGTAATATGTTGTTGCAGTTTACATATACATGGCATTAATGGTTTGTAAGTATGTCAGTCATCATTGCGACGTGTCATAGCATGACGGAGTGTATTGTTTTGAACAAACTGAATTCTTCGTTGAAACTTTGGCATCATTGATTTCGACTTGCACCCCCTTCACAAGATTATATTTCCTTTGTATAAATTGGGGCGTAAAAGACAGAATATTGGCCGTATTTCATACTTGCATTTTCTTGTATTTGATTTTTTTTCTGGCAACCAGATAGTGAAATGACTTATAAGAAAGTGTTCAAATATGTTTTTTCTCCAAAGCTACCTATAGGTATCGCTTTGGTTTTTGCTCCCGAGAGCTGGCTGCTTGAATGACCCCCACCATCACTCTCCCCCTCACACTAATTCATAATCTTTACTTCTCTAAGACTAACACTTCGCTCTACAGGTTATTCCCCGCAGTACTCGGCAGACTGCTGCACCACGGGATTACTGTGTGACCGTTAGCGATGTCATGGGTGGGTCGTTTTGATAACTGTTTCTTTCCTTACACCTCGAAGCTTTGGAACTCTCTACCCTCTCACGTCTTTTCCAGTAACTATGACCTGACACAGTTTGAAATTGATTTTTTTTTACTTCCTCGAAAATTTGTAAATACTTTTCTGCGTCTCTTCTTTTTTCCTTTCGGTAACCTCTTCATATTTCGGTGAAGGTACGGCCTTGATGTGGACTCTTGTCCGTGACTGGAGCCTCCAACGTAAAAATATTGCCAGTAGTAGGCTATTGGGCGCACGTGTTTCAAGAAGACCGAGCACCCAATGACATCTTTGTCTTTCTCATTCATCGTAGAATTATGTAGCGATAATGTATTTCCGGACTGCTCTTTTCTGTAATACAAACTAAACTTTGTCGGTAGCCGAGTCACAGTGTGCGTCAGTAAACAGGTACAATACCAGTTCTGAATAAGTTTTCTTGCTCCTTGTTCCACTAATGACGGATGACGTCAATGCTCTCGACCTCAGTCAGCCATTATAGGAATATATTTTTGTTGAAATTGATAACGGAGAATCAGTCATGTGGATGATTCTGTATTCCAGCTCATCTTCGCTCTGTAGATCACAATAACTTTCATCAGAACAAGTGCCATCCACTGAATCATGAAAGTGTAGGTTAGACATGTTTGTTATGAAGCGAGAGCCTCCTGTACCACGCCTTTAATTAAGGCGACTCAGTAAGGCTTATTCGAACGAGACTGAACGTTCACTAAGGTAGTAGATTTTGGCTTGATCAGGTTAGATGTAAACTATGCTGTATGATATTTAATGTGATTGTCTGCACAGAAATAGATTCTGTTAATGCTTAAGGGCGTTTGTAATTGAAGAATGTATGGGGAAAGCGTTTATTCTTTAAAAAAGATGTATTGGCAATCTATTTTAGGCTGAGAAGCGACTGAATGTCTTGTATTCATGAAGATGTTGCAATGATGTAGGATTTAACATGTTTCCGGTGAGATGATATTGCGAAGGTTGTGGTTGTATTAAGATCATAATTATCATGAAGATCAAAGTGTGAACTTCATTATGACTGGTGGAAAGATGATTGATAATCAGTGAGGGTGCAGTTTAACGCAAAGGGTTGTCATGTGAACTTGTTGATACTGTGGCTGGTGTCGGGTAAGGTCGTCCTTGTGGTTAGTTATCATGGTGTAGCGAGGCCCCCAACCCCCAGTCATGTGTACTCTCACGTCGTGGTGTGGCCTCGTAGCGGTAAGCAGTACAGGATGATAGTTATTATCACAGTTATCAAGGTAATGCGTAAAACTGAAGTGTGTTTGATATCTCTCGAGCTTAGTACATATGTAGGTCAACAGTTGTAATCATGTACAAAATGCTCGTGCCGGATTATATCAGCTTGTCTCCTTGGTCAATTAAGATATACTTTTTTTCCCGAGGTTGCTTCACCATAGTGAGCAGCGATGTGGGAATTCGTCATTAGCTTCAATGTCGGCCGTTTACCAGCTGCATTTTTTTTTTTTTCACGCAGCTCACTTTAGTGTATAGGCAGTACAAGGGAAATGCGTACACCAAAAAGATTATCAGGATTTTAGCTACATGAATACGTCATTGCGTGATTGCTGTTTGTGTGTCACTAGGAGTATTACATTCATGTAACCTCATCTCGTAACCTAGCATATGTACCATGTCTTTACTCATGCATATACACACACTCGCATACTCCAACCTAAGCCAGGTACCCATTTATCGATCCCAAGGGGAGGATGAACTGCTGGGTTTGCTGAGGGCCGGCTGCCTCGTATAGATTGGAACCCGGTCTAGCCCGTGATTACTATTCCCATTTGTGTTTACTGGTTGTGTATTACGGAGAGAGAATTTTACGTTCGTGCTGACCCGTCTCTTAACCTTGTATTTACGTACCATATTTGTACTCTGTATAAGTGCACACGCATATACCCGAGCCCAAGCCAGGTTCCCTTTTATCCCTGAGGGAAAAATGAATACCTGCGCTGGGTGTAGGCCGACTGCCATATCCAGGATTCGAATCCATGCGGGTCCGACCATTTGCTGGACCGTGGACTCATGGTCAGTAATGTTCGCCAATACACTATGAACGCCCACGCGTATTGTACATAAAGAGTTTTACACACGTATTGTCCCGTCCCTTTAAGTTGTATATACCACGTATTAACCTAAGACCAAGTACCCATGCATCGATCCACACCGCCAGAGAGGAGCCGCCAGCCCCGGGATCGTGCGAAATAACTGATTTGCCAAATACAAGGAATAGGCAACTTTCCCTCGCCGGGATTGAGCAACAGACTGGCTACTAACCTCTTATCTTTCTCATTTTGCTTCTTTGTTGTCTCTCCTCAAAGTTTTGAAAAGCATATTGAATGTGTGAATATATTTCATGCAGGTTGAATTCATTTGTGAGGTGAAAAGAATTGTGATTAAACGTATAGTTAATGTCGCGAATCGTATTAGGTACATCCAGAAAGCAAGGGTAACCCAAGTTTCGTGCGTGTTCTGTTAGTTATAACTTAATCTTCATAGGATATTTTCCACATGTCAGTAACATGGTAACAGCCAGGTTGTTGGTTAAGCGCACTGGTCCACTGGAGCAGACAGGCTGTTTTACCGAGGTATCGTACATTAAAACGCTACATAGGTAAACAGATAATGTAAATGGACAAACACTGTATTTGATACAGCAGTATTTGCCACCATTACCTTTAGAAATTGTCTTCACGAGCCACTTATAGTCTAAATTCTCATTAAGCATGTAAAGAGAAATTGGTGGTCATTTAAAGATATTTCGTTTTTAAACACGCTAAATATCTGACGCGTAACAACATATCACATATTATGCAGATGTAAGAGAATTCGCTTTACGCCAGCCTTGTTAAATTGGTAGGTCGCATCACAAAGTACTGAATTACTTCCC
>JAUUDZ010057418.1:0-10340 GCA_032361705.1 Panulirus versicolor | reverse complement strand
CAACGCTTGACGACAAGCAACTCTCACGACTTCGTAACTCTATAAGTTTTCTCGCTGTGGGCACTACGCGCTGGCCCCGCCTTCAGGCAAAATGTCGTCGCAAGTCCTCGTAAAGTAGTTCCTCTGTCTCTCTCCTCGACCGATCGTCCAGCTGTAAGGTATCTAAGGAACTGATTACCTCTACGGTCAACACTTGTCAGTTACCTTCGATGACCTTAATTTCGACTGACCCATTTTCTTTTTTTCCACACTGGATGTGCAGGTTCGTGTTGCCCATAGTGCTGTAAACTAGGTGGGAGGTGGAGAAGGGTCTTGAACAGGCTTCAGAGCAAGCACTGGTATGCAGGTTAATATCTAATATGGTGACAGTTGATGGTGTTCACAGTGGCTGGGATGAGGCTGTTCTCAGTAGGGGTCTGTACGAGTTCGAACGAAATCGATGTGGCTGTGGTGCCGCACGTGCGATTCTGGGACGAGGGATCTTAAGCGACGGGAGATGACGGTGGACAGATGGTTCACAAGGTGCATCTCGAATTGTCGGTTGTGTTCCATGTATTAGAGCCTCCTGATACATGGCGTACGAGGAACCGAATATGATCTAGTAACTCCTTTTCTATACCTTTCCCAGCAACCCCCAGTGCGTGGGGATGCAGAGGAAGGCTAGGCGGGGGAGGCGTATGTGAGGCTGGTAAGAATGACAGTGGTGCATTTGATTTAAGCTCAGGTGTTGGCCGTCCAAAAACTGATGCTGGTATTGACGTACTCCATCCAGTTCAGCCTACTGTCTGGAGTAACTACCACGAGGCTTGGCGGACTGGACAACCTGGAGGGAGCTGATGCCTAGTGGGACAGGTCTGGCTGCTGTTTTAGCCTCGTAATGCGGGGTGTGACCCAGGACACGTCAGGAGGGTGTGTAGTGAAGGTGACGTCTACGCTGTAGTGAAGGTGAAGCCAGTGAGAATGTGATTTGGAATCTAGAGATAGTGACAAGTAAAGGTATTGAGGTGGGGGTCAGTCGTCCGGCTTCCCCAGCTCACCACACCCTGTTGGGAGAGGCTGGGTAAGGCAGCACACCCTGGGGGAGGGGAAGGGGTCAAGCGTTCCCCATATATTGACATCCAGGATAACTAATGTTCCCGAGGTATAGGGAGAGGGGGGAGGGTTGGCCACATTACCCTTCCCTCCCCACTAACCTAATCGTCTATAAATTTCCAGACACTGGTCCCCCAGGTAATGCCTGGTCCCGGCACGCTGCCTGGATATGGGGAGAGAGAGAGAGAGAGAGAGAGAGAGAGAGAGAGAGAGAGAGAGAGAGAGAGAGAGAGAGAGAGAAATACTTAACCCCTTCAAGACACAACCCTTGAACATAATAGTACGACCCGTGGATATGATGATGTGACCCTCTGCTCTGAACTGAGCATGATAAACACACACACACACACACACACACACACACACACACACAAGCTTCCGTAGTGTGGGAGTTTGCGACCCATCAGTCTACCGAGCCTGGGATCGAGTTCCGGAAAAGGGTACCGCTGGCTCACAGCCAACTCAGTTGCTTATCCTTACCTTTGGGGTTGGTCGATGAAGGGGTACCTGGCGTAAGCTGGTGTGTGTATTTGTTTGAGAAAATAAGAAATTAACGTAATGATGCTCTCTCTCTCTCTCTCTCTCTCTCTCTCTCTCTCTCTCTGGAGCTCCCCAAAGCGGTAAAGTAAAAGGCGAGGACCTGCAAGAGGAAAATGTAAAGAAGAACTGTCGTACAGAAAGGTGGAGTGGAAGACAAACAAAGATCCACAGACCAGTCACCCACTGGCGCCATAAGTCGGATGAGATATAGAGAAAATCACAAATAACAATACTTGCATACGTTTCCTGGGAAGGTTTCCGCACGACAAGGCAAAGCAGGTGTCTTGATCAAGACATTAAACCATCGAGCATGAAGGTACGACCCTTTGATACGAAAGTCTGGCCTGTGATCGAACCTTTGAAGCTAACAACAAGACCAGACCATCATGACCATGTCTTAGTGTTGTCAAGTGTCGTACGGTCGTGCTCTAGGCTTGTACAAAGTCGTGCTTGATGGTTGTATCTCCTTGTCCGAGTCAAGTGATTAAGTTTATCATGACGTATGCTCAAACCATTACCCTCTCCTTCACGACCAAGTGTTCTAGGAACCATGATATCTTATCTACCCGGTAGCTACGATGATGACGATGAAACTTTTATAGTTGTGTACATTTGATTTGGCAGTGACATAATAAGCGGTATGAGTCTCAAAACAAGCAGGTTAACGTCCATCTTTAACGCTTTTCTCTATATAGTAGCGCACATTTCCATGCAATCGACTGAAAATATTATAAATCTATATAAAGTAGATGAGCGTCACATATAACCTAAAACCACTTTGTATCAATGTGGCGAAATTCCGAAAAAAAAAAAGATTATTGTGCCTACTGTTGTCAACACACGCTGCCGGAGCACGATGTCGGCCGTACGATTCACTTTTAATTGACAATATAACGATAAAAACAAAATTCACGTACTTCATTATTTACTTTTTGATAAGTTTGTACAAAAACATCTTATCCAAGGAAAAGTATAACGTAATGTTACATAAACGCATAATTTCCTATCCACGCCCAAGCCTAATTTGGCTAAATTTCCAAGAGAAAACTAAGATAATGATAAATATAAATACGAGGCCAGGTATCTTTATGCCTACATAGTTCAGTTTGTTTTAACAACCGTTTACACAATCAGAGCAAGTTTTCCGTAAACCTAGTTAAGTCGAAAAACATAATTCTCGGATATCGGAAGCGCTGGCAACTAAAAGATAAATAGTGATGTCATCAGCGCCGTGGGAAGGATGAGGTGATGAGACTGGTGGCTATGGGCGTGGCATATGAGGCTTGTGGTAGTTGGGGAGTTGTACGGTAGGGTTAAAGAGAGGAAGGTGGTGGTGCGGAGGGCTTCATGGATAGGGTTTGTCGAGAAGGATGATGGTGGGGTTAAACAAGGTTGATGACAGTATACCTGGGAAAAACATAACAGGAGTCTTAGTGGTACATGATTTTGTCTGTTGGAGTACAGTAATATGGTCCTGAGATCCTACTCTTATTACAGATACAGACAGGATAGTAAGACATCTCGAAGTAACCACTCCCAACGCCACAACAGCTTTTGAAAAGAGGAAATTTCATCGAGTATCAATGGGAAAAATAATCCTAAGCCAGTCTTTCTATGAATGAAATTTATTTCCAAATTTCGTGTCAACAAAATTTGAAAATCTACTGGTGAGTCCTGTCTTAAGTACATTGACAAATATGAAAAGTATAGGTCAAGGCTACGACTGAGCCTCGTACCCTGCAGGTCACAGATGCTGCTCAGTTAAATACCACTCGTCATTTCTTCTTTCGTTCTGCCAGTCATTAATACCCAAATGCGGATTCGATTTCCTATGACGTAAGCTTTACTTTTACGTAACAATCTCTCCTGTAATAATTAGTCGAGGGGATCTGTAGGGGATGGAGAGAGGGGTGATGATGTGGAAAGATAAGTAAGGGTGGTGAGTGACGCATAGTACGAAGGGGGTAGAATGCAGTGGTTGGAGTGATTAGGTGTGGCAGGCAGTCACGATCACCTGTATGTGGGGAATTACGTGGGGTTGGTGCTTACCTGTACCTCAGGTAAGTCCTGGATCTGGCTAGTGAGGCTCCCTGCCCGACGTCCCTGGTGACCGTTACCTTAGGATACCCCACCAACCGTCCCTGGTGAATCAAGCCAAGCCGGCCAGTGAGGTACAGGGTTTAGCGTTTGTCGATAATAAAGTAGTTGAATAAACAGTTTGAAAGCCAACTTGACATAGTTATCAAGGTGTACAGAATCAATGCAGCTATATTCCATTAACGAGCTGATGGGTAATCTAAAACAATAATTTCCTAATCACTAAATTGTTGTATTCTGATATCTACTTCGCTATTTTTCCTTACCCTTGAACAGTTGTTATTACTACTCAGTTCATCTTACCTAAGCACCTAACATTGTCGCTGGGTAGGCTAGAAAGTGCCAATTAACCGCACACACGAAAAAGACTGACCTTTAACGTTGCCAACATGAAGATAGTTTGCATTTTTGGCGTTGAAGTTCCTCGAATACCATACTAATAAAAATGACTTACCTAAAAGCAAATGCTGAAAATACGTGAGTTTTTTCACAACATATATGGTGTTGAAATAAACCCAATAAGGTTAATGAGGGGGTCAATCACTACTAATTACTGAATAATTAAATCCAACAGCCAATTTTCAATGTATATGGAAAAATAAAAGTGAGGTATGAACACGGATATAAACACACCTTTTAACAGCTAATTAATTACAAAACCTCTGGCATATATTATAGTATCATAGGATGTATATCATAATACTCGATGTCACTGAACAGTGAAACATAACTCACCGTGTTCCCGAGCGGTTTAAGTGGCCGGCTTCCTGGGCGCTGCAGGAACATCATATAGAGGTTCCTTGGGTTGGAAAGTAAGATGAGGTATGGATCTCACTTATGAACCAGTAGAATAAGTTCAAAACACTGAATAAAATGACGTCGACCTCGAAGGCAGTCAACTGGGGAACGTAAACATTACGTTGGTAACGTTACACCAAGTTGCCCACAGATGGCAGCACACACGGCGGTATGGCGAATCCACTCCAATTGCGAATTCTTTTTCTTTTACTACAACTGACAATATGCTTATTTCAGTTTAAACTAGTCTTACTGGCTTATTATGTAAACCACAGTTATTGTATTTTAGCAAGACACTTGAAGCAGCAGCCGGTTGTATATTGTTGTATATATATCCGATACAGTCCATTTGTACAGAACTTCTTCAAATGATATATTACACCTCTACAAAATATTGTACACTTAAACTTGTTTTATTATCGACAACCTTTCAGCACCAAACCAGTTACTATTAAATACAACATTCACTGTACGATGTACTTCGCTCCAAAAGTTCTTTGATTCTTGTAGTCTTTGTAGTAAGCAACTTACGAGCACGGCCACAAGTATGATGTACACTATTTTTCAGTTATCACACGTTTGAATGTTATAATATTTACCAAAGTGAAGCAAATACAGCAATGTCATTCAATCTACGTCTGGCTAGCGGTCATGGTACCAGGGAGTCACCTCTCCCGTCCAGTCTCTCCAGACTTACGGCCAATTGTTATGATGTTTGACGGAGTGTACTTGACCCACTTACTTCCTCCTCTTTGATCAAGGCTGGCTGTAACTGAAAGGGGGAAGAGGGATTTAGTGTAGTCTTAGCTTCTGCGACGCGCAGGAGGCACATGGGTTCGATATCAGTCAGGTCAGCCGAGATCGACTTAGGCTGGGAGTCAAGAAATTACCCATTATTGGGGTTAATTAGCTATTGGTAGCGTGCTGGCCCAGGGGCAAGTCGGCCAGGGGAGCGAGCCTCCAACATCGCCATATCTTGGCTGCCACTCTTCTCTCCATGTACTATATCGTCCTATGTTCTTTACCTTTTTGTAAGTACTACACCTGTCGTAATGATGGACCTTCCTTTGTGATTTTGTGTACAGCCTAGGTACAATCCCGCACATGGAATTGTACGTTCCCAAATGCAACCCATGAGTACATTCGTTACTGTACTGCGTGGCATCTTGTATTTTTAATATGGCTGGATGTAACCGTAGACTTTACCACGCCAAGATGGTAGGTAACTATTGAATGGTAGTATGATGGGTTCCTGCATGTATGGTCACTCATGTATTATCATATATTTATGTACGTATACTTATGGTCGTTCATGTGTGGCATATGTACTATCAAACATGATTGATCAATCATGGGTGGCTATTCATGTATGAAAATACACTCATGTAAGGTCAATCATCTGTGGTCGCATATGTATATGTATGTTTGATTATGATAACATGGTTGTAGTTGTGTGTGGCCTTACATGTACGGGTATACATGTATGGTTAGTATGATCACTTATGCATTATGTTGTGTATGCATGGTGCAATAGCAGTTGGAGGGAAGGAGACACCGCACCTACATTAGCCCATTCAACTATTCCCCGTCATCACTAACATCACTAGTGTTTATTAAACTAGCACATAGCGGGATCCCACTAGCCTTTCCCTGGCCTGACTAACTGCACAGGAATTCCAGTAATGGCCTCGGGCCTCCTATGGTGACATTTCAAAGCGTTAAAGTGACCTTTCAGGTTCGCGCAGTGAGGCAAGTCTGTCTAAAACTCTGTCAGAAATTTTCTCACTTGCTGTAAATGTTCTTGAATGTTCGCATTAAAAAACAAGGCTTTAAAACTCGAGATTCCTTTCCCAAACTTTAATCTCATCTAAAAATATCATGTAGTATGTTTCAGAATTGTTTTAAAGACATCATTCCGAAAATCATACTCGTATATCTGTCTTTAAAGCATACTTTTCTCTCAACAAACACATGCACCGTGCATTCTTATAATCCTATTAATGTTTACAAAAAGATGGATCTGTGAATGATAACCTAATGCTTTATCATCGCACCAGCGTACCTTCTATTAATAAATTAATCCAACTATTCGAGTAACATCCGTAGGGAATAAAGAGGTTGGAATAATGAGAGACGTGTGAAAGGAGGCCGCAGGGCTAGAGCTCTGTAAGATGCCAGAAGTTACCTACACTGACCTGCCTGACTCCCACTGTTGCTAGACGTTGACAAGGCCAGCCTGACTCCCACTGTTGCTAGACGTTGACAAGGCCAGCCTGACTCCCACTGTCTCTAGATGTTGATGAGACCGGCCTGACTCCCTCTGTTTCTAGATGTTGATGGGGCCGGCCTACCTCCCACTGATGCAAGATGTTGCCGAGTCTATCTTGATAGACCTTAGATTTTGACGAGGCCACCTGACTCCCACTGTTTCTGGATCTTGACGAGGCCGGCCTGACTCACACCTCTGCCAGATGTTGCCGAAATCAGCCTTGCTCACACTCTTGACGAGGGCGGCCTGTCTCACTTTGTACAGCCACAAGAGGCCGACGTGACTCCCACTGTCACCAGATATTCACGAGGAGCAGTCTAATTTCATTTGATTCTTCTATCGTGTGTTCACTTGATATTCACCAAATGTAATTTGTTTGCAGTCATAAAGCTTATTTCGATTTATGTAAATGCAAGAGATGCGGAGTACGTGTGAAGAGGTATGTTTTGGCTCAGTCCGTAAATGGGAGAAGAGGTCACATACGAGTATGATAGGATTATCCAGAAGCCACCAATCTTTTCAGAGAAGTTAAAGCAACATTCTTCGTTTTTGTTCGTTATCGACCTTGACCCACCGCTGCTGCTGCTTCTCGGAGATCTTATCTCTCCTCCCAGGCTCCATGAGCTCTATAATGCATCGGTGGTTTGCTTAGACGCCACTGACCGGGGAGTTCTTGAAGGCTCTACTTGTAAGGAATATTTCTTCCCCATACAGAATAAAATGACTTAATTACATTATTCATATATGTTTTGATTTTGGATGAAGCCTTGGTGTGTCACTCTCAAATAAGTTGATGCAGTTGTGCTAAGAATGATCGGAAAACATTACGTATGATGCTCAGGCCTTTCATCTTTTTCTTATGGTTATGGTTTTAATCACATGCCAGGTTATCAAAGGGTCGTACCGTCGTGTTCAAGGCTCGTAACGTATTGCTCAATGGTCGTATCGTTATGCCAGGTTTCATACAAGAACCTTTCTCGCTAGATTTCTTAACATTGTTCATTTACTGCAGTGAACATTCGATTCGCAGATGTCTATATACAATCATTTTACGTCGTTTAAATAAACCAGTTCAATGTTTCGGAGCCAACACACTGCAATATTGTACAATATTGTGGGCCAAGAAGTTATTTGATGTTTCTTGTAACTTTTTAAACTCCTCCCTAGATGTCGACGGATCAAGAGGCTGCGAAGGAAGTAAAGGAGGAAGTGAAGGAAGAAGTGAAGGAAAAGGATACTACAGAGAAAGAAGAGAAGGAAGAGAAAGAAGAGAAAGAAGACGGCAGGACCTCCGCCGAGGCCAATACCCCGGAGCCCAGGCCTCAAGAGAACGGTGATGACACGCCAGGTAGGTCCTCACAGGCCACATGCAAAAAGGTGTTAGTGAGACACAGAGTTTGTTTTTAAAGTATGAAAGCTGCATACCACATGAGGCTTTCACAGGTCACACAGAGGCTGTTACAGGTCACAGAAGCTATGAAGGTCTTAGAGGGCTGTTATAGGTCACTGAAAAGCTTGTGCATGTTACACTTTGTAGAAGGCTGTTATTTGTTCCCCATACACTGCTGCATGTCAAAGAAGGGTGTTACAGGTCACAAACGCTGTTACAGTTCTCACAAGTCACAGCAGAGACTTATACATGCTGCAAAGGGGTTATAGGTCACAGAGAAGGCTGTTAAAGGTCACAGGTTGTTACAGGTTATAGAAGCTGTTCATGTCATATAAAAGCTGTTAACAGATCAAAGAAGCTGTTGCAGGTCACACAAAAGCTGTTACAAGCCACAGTGATTGTCACAGGTCACAGATAGACTGTGACAAATCACAGGAGACTATGGCAGGTCACATAGGCTGTTATGTATCACACAAGAGGTCAAAGTTGGATGTTTTATGTCATACAGGTGTTACTGGTAACAGAAGGATGTTACCTGTCACCCAGAGGCTACTATAAGTCTGTTACCTGTCACCCAGAGGCTACTATAAGTCACAGGAAGCTGTTACATGTCACAAGGTGATACAAATCATAGAAGATTAAGACAGACGAAGAAACGAAATATATGCTCAAATTTGATGAATGTTAGTGTTTAATGTACAACAGAAAAGTCCATAAATGGATAACAAGCATAAAAAGAAAGTGTATCAAGAGATTTTGTGAATACTTTCTCAATGACATAAAATGACTGTGAATAAAGAAAAGCAAAGACCAAAGAAACTGGATGAAGAAGAGAACAGTTAGCTAAAGTTAAATAGATAAGACAATCAAACAGATGGGAATAGAATCATATAAATACACTAACCATTTAAGCATCAGAAATATGTTGTAAAAGTTAAATATGATAATCACCATAAAACTTTACCTATCATACAAGATGATATAGGTTATAAACATCAGGGAATACCTATAGCACCCACTGGGAGGAAATAATATGGTATCCACCACAAAATTGTACCTAAAATGGGTCATGATGTTGGATGTTAGCTTTAAGCAACACTTTTAGTAGTACAAGGCACCTATGACCGACCGGTCTCATCGGCAGGCACACCTAAGGCCCTCACCCTGCGTGAACAGTTCCGAAACTTCAGTAAGTTTGGCGACACCAAGAGTGATGGCAAGATGCTGACCCTCTCCCAGGCAGACAAGTGGTTCAAGCAGGCCAAGGTTATTGATGGGAAGGTTATAACCACCACCGACACTGCCATCACCTTCAACAAGTTCAAGTGAGTTGCTAACAAACATGTTGAGAGAGACACAGACACAGTTGCTGAAGGCAGATACACATTGAGACAGAAACAGGCCCTACAGACAGGTGCTCTGAAAGAAATATAATAGCCAACAGATAGATATACACGAGACATTTACAGAAACTAAAAACATATGCACAGACAGAAAAAGTAACTGAGAAACAGATACATTGTGAGACAAAAATAGAAGATGAAGACAGTTATACAGTAAGACAGAAACTAGCTAACGACAGGTACAAAAAGACACAGAAACATCAGCTAAAGACAGATATACAAAGAGACAGAAAAAACAGCTAAAGAACAAATACAAAGAAATGTAGATAGCAGTAAAAGACAGATACAGAAAGACACAGACACAGCAGCTGAAGAACAGATACACAGAAAATCAGATAGTAGCAAAGAGAGATACATGAGAAACAGAACAATAAATAAAGACAGACACAAAATGAAATTGAGAATAGCTACATGAAAACAGTAGTTAAAGACAGATACACACAGAAATAGAAGCAATTGCTAGTAGACATATACCAAGACACAAGTATCTTAAGACATACATGGAGAAACAGATACATATTGAAAGACAGAAAGATGCTGTTAGAGAATTCTTTCATCACTATTAGATGTATTGAGTGGTTTAAACATCCTTAAATACTGTGATATATCATTCTTTTAGGAATACTTCTACATACAAGAAATCAAATAGTAACAGTTGGAAAATATAGCACATTTTTGGTTCCAATAATTTTCATGCTTAAACTGAACAATCACTTCACCTTTACAAGACATGAATCAAGTACAGGTGCCT
>JAUUDZ010057407.1:0-10056 GCA_032361705.1 Panulirus versicolor | reverse complement strand
GCTACTTGGGGTAGAATTTTCTCTCCTACTCTGACGTCGTGTTCCACCTCCACTTTACTGCGGAGCAATACCTTTCTTTACGTTATGTGTATACAGATCATAATTTCTGGGGATTCCTTCTTATACTCAGACATCAGATCCTCTCTTGACAATTCTCAATGGAAGAAGTGTAAGTGGTTATTGACAGGGTACTGGCATGCACAGAGCTTCAGTCTACGGAGGAACAATGTGGCTTCAGGAGTGGTAGAGAATGTGTGGGTCGGGTGTTTGCTTTGATTGATGTATTTCAGAAATACTTAAGAGTATCAAATGGATCAGGTGAAAGCGTATGAGAGGGTTGATGGAAGTGCTGTCTGGAAGGCTTACGAATATATGGCGTGGGAGGAAGCTGCTACCAGAAGTGGAGAGGTTTTATCGAGTGAGGAGGATGTGTGTGGGAGTAGGAAGAGAGGAGGATAGGTTCTCCAGATGATGGTGGGTCTGTGGCTGGGATGTTTCATCTACTTATAATCTGCTTATGGGTGAGGGAAGCACAGAGAGAGAGAGAGAGAGAGAGAGAGAGAGAGAGAGAGAGAGAGAGAGAGAGAGAGAGAGAGAGATTCCTGGAGGTCGAGTCAGATGATATTTACAGATGGCGTGGTGCTGTTGGCAGATTCGAGTGAGGAACTACAGAAGTGATGTCTTCGTTTGGGAGAGGATGGAGGAAGGAGGAAGTTGAGTCTAAAATGAGCATTCGAATCTAATTTATTAGATCTAGCAGTGGAAATAGACCGGTTAGTTGAAGCATGAGTTTGAATGAAGAGAAACGAGAGGAAGTGAGATGTTTTATGCATCTGGAAATGGACGTGGCTGCCAATGGAACCGCAAAAGCTAAACTGAGCCATACGGTAGGTGAGGGAGGGTTAAGGCCTTAGACGTCTTGAGGAGTGTGTAGGAAGAGAAACCAAGGGAGGTCATTGTCCGTAAGGTATGTATGGGTATGTTTGATGAGACAGTAGTCCCGGCGATATTTTGTGAATTTTGGGCAAGGGATCATATATCAGAAAAAAAAAAACAATTTTGAGAAGAGAATGGATTGTTGAAAATGAAACGTTTAAGGACATTATATGCTTGGAGGAAGGTTGATGGAATAAGAAATGACTGGGTGATGGGTGAGAGAGAGAGAGGTATGTTAGCAGGAGTATGTAAAGGAGCCAGCTGAAGTGGTTGTGAGGAATGAATGTGGACAAATGGAGAGGATGAGTGAGGAGCGGATGACTTAAGAAGCACAACATTCCGGAAGTGGAGAGAGCAAGGGAAATGGGGAAACCAAGGACGAGGTGGAAGGATGGAGTGAAAGATGCTTAAAGTTAAGACAGAAGGAGCTAAATAAGGAGTGCTCATCCTCTTTGATGGTTCAGGGTACGGTATTTGAATATGTTTGATTGCAAACAAGATGAGAAGAAGGGAGAAATGGGTGGTATATTTAAGGAGGCGAACCTGGATGTTTTAGATCTGAGTGAAACAAAGCTCAAGAGGAAGGGGAAAGACTGGTTTGGAAATGTCTGTTAGTTTAGTACGAGGGCGAGAGCTAAGGAAGGGGTGGCAACCCTGCTGAGGGAGGAGTTGTGAAAATGTGTCAGAATGCTAAGAAGTGAGACCCAGACTGCGGTGGGTAAAACTGAAAAAAAGGATTATGAATGGAGGATAACCAACTGGTGGAAGCGAGAGGAATGAGGAAGAGAGGAGGGTGTTTTGAGAAGAGCTGAGTGAGTAAGTCTGCAATTTTGATAAGAACGATTGGGTATTATTGATGGGTGATTTGAATACAAGAGTATATATTGAGGGGGGTGTATCCCGTTACATACAGAAATTCAGACTGCGACAGACCACTGGGTCCTAACGAACCTGTTTGCGATAATGAAAGAAAACAAAGACTCATGAATCAGTGTGGTAAGCGTAGAATGATACAAATTTTCCAAAGAGCAAAGAGTCTGTAAACATTTCATATGACTACAGAGGTGCAAAGAATGTCATTCGTGGATTTGAAGTAAAATAATCATCGAGTCTATGTATAAATATATGTATGGTATCGGTTTTAACTACTCTGATTGGAAAATTACTTCAAATGATAACAATTATGTTGAAGAAAAAATACTTCGCCTCATTCGGTGTAAAACATTTTCCCGCCAGTTTGTATCCACTGCTGCGAGTGTAATTATTAGATCGATATTATTGAAACCTTTGATAATCTTGAATACCTGTATTAGATCACCTCTTAACCATCTCTTTTCTAACCTGAATAAATTGAAGTCGTTTGGTCAGCTCTCATAAACTTATTTTCTTTTTTTTTTGTCCGGGAATCACCTTGGCAGCTTGCCTCTGTCTCTCTCCATTCTGTCTGTGTCTTTCCTCAAGTTAGAATGACCAAAACTGAACACAGTATTCAAGACGTGGACGCATTAGTGACTTGTAAAGAGTGAGGATAATTTCCCCTGACGTAAATTCGAAAGTCCTACCAAAGAATCCAAGAATATTGTTTGAATTACTGCTTCGTTTCGCTTAATTGGCTTTAGGTCAACAAGTATCATTACACAGAGTCTAACCTAATCTAACCTAACCTTTTGTAGTTCAGGAGAATTCAAGTTGTAGCTTGCCTTTTTATCTTTATTATCGATTTGTAAAACTTTGCATTTCTCAATATTCAAAGTCATTTCCTCTGTCCATTTGTCTGTCTACGTAAGTTTGAAGCTGTAAACTTTCAATTCTAGTTGTGCATACATTTTCCAAATTAGTATCGTTCGAGAAATTTTGATGTCTCACAATGCAGCCCATTATCAGTATCATGAAAGAAGTCAGCCCAGATTTGCCTATCACGAGCAATGACGATAACAGTCATATATGAAAGTATAAAATCTGGTATTCATTCTTGACCTTCACGTTCGCCAGTATTATATGCAATGTTGAAAGTTACTTTTGTCCACTTCATTTGAAATGAGGAACTGAGCATTATATATGTCCTCGTTGTGCGTTGGTTTCTAAACTAATTGTGTAGGGGCAGTATCATGTAAATTTAAGTAGAGTCCACACTTGGTGCACCTGGAAAGAGAGTCTCCCCACTTACATACCGGAATGTTTGAATCCTCCCATTACGATCAAATCTTCTTCGGTACAAACTTTTCCTCATTCATCATAGAGTCTTTCGTCTACCTCTAATGTCAGTGCTAGGGGCCTATAAACTAATCCTACTTTTATTTTCTTCTGAAGCTTGCCTTCAGTTTCTGCGAAAATTATGTGTTTTAAAAGGGTGGACAGCTTGTAGAGTTGTGTACTGAAAAATAACAGTGATTGAGAATAGCTGTTTTAAAAGGAAAAAGAGGGATATAAAATTATGCATGGGTGAGGAGAGATGGTGAGCGGTTATGTACTGGTTGATATGTGAACAAATGAGAGACTCTTGGATGTGAATGTGCTGAGTGAGGCAGATGGTGATATGTCTAATCATTACTTGGTGGGGGTAAGGGAAGAAGGTGAAAGTGAGTGAGCTAGGAAAAGAAGCTTTTGTAAAGAGGTACCTGGAGAAAATGAGTATAGAATGGCAAAATGTGAGAGTACATGAAGCTAGGGGATTCGTAAGAAATGAAAAGTATTTAGGAAGTAGTGCTAACGTGTGCAAGAGAAGTGGGTGGCATGCGGAAAGTGGGGTTTGAGCATGTGAGAAAGAGTGCTAAGTGGTGGCATGAGGTAAGGTGTTAGTGAGAGAGAGAAAACAGATGTGTATGGGCATTATTGCAAGGAAAGAGTGCAATGACTGGGAGATATACAAGAGAAAGCGGCAAAAGTCTAAGAGGAACGTGCAGGGGCTGAAAAAGAGGGCAAATGTGAATGTTTGAGAGCGAATACTAGCAAACTTTAGGGAAAATAAGAAAATATTTTAGAGGGAGATTGATAGTGTGATAAAAACAAAAAGGAAATAAATGTGAACACCTATGAGGGGCGAACAGGGAAGCGATGAGTCGAGAGGAGATGGATTGAATACTTTGAAGGATTGTTGAATGTGTTACATAATAGGGTGGCAGACGTCAGATGTTTGGGTTGGGAAAGTGCACAACGGGATAAATTTCAAAAGTGGATTGGTGAAAACAGATGGAGAGATGAAAGCCATGCTTAAAATGAAATGTGGCAAAAGAAGCTGGAGTGGATGGGATTGTAGTCAAATTTCTCAGATGTTTGATTCATTGTGAGGTGCCTGAGGATTGGCAGAAAGACTGTATAGTGCCCCTATTTACAGACAAGGAGGATCATACTGTCTGTCTGAATTACTGTGGTAAAAGTTTGTTGAGTGTACCTGGTAAGTAGTATGGGAGAACGGTGACTTAAAGGGTGCTGGCATGCATAGAGCATCAGATTGGCAAAGAACAACTGGATTTCAAATATGTTCGTGGCGTTTATGGATCCGGAGAAATCGTATGGTAGGGTTGACAGAGATGCCCTGCTGAAGGTGTTACAAATATGGTGTGGTAAGAAAGTTGCTGGAAGCTGTGAAATATCTAATCGTGTGTGCGAATAGAAAGAGAGGAGGAAGAGTGGTTTTAGGTGAAGGCGGGACTGTGCAGGGGTGTGTGATGTCACCATGGGTGTTCAATTTGTTTATGGATGGGGCAGTGAGGTGGGTGAATGCAAGGGTCTTAGAGAGAGGATGTCTGCAGTCTTGGGGAAGAGGGCTTGAGAAATGAGTAAATGGTGGCAGATTCCAATGCAAAATTGTAGAATTTGATCGAGTTTGGAAGAGTGTGTGACAGGAGAAAGTTGAGAATAGAGATAAAAACAAGGTTATCAGGATTAGCAGTGGATAGAGACAGGATTGTTGAGATCCCAGGAGTCACAGAGGGAGCCATCGTTGTCACGGACTGGTGTCAGGGAGCTTCCATCGAGTGTGAGGAAAAGGTGCACCATTGTGTTTCAGTAAGAGAGCCACCTCCGTGTGTCAGAGAGTACGTTAGTGTCATGTATAAAGGAATAGATTATGGTATGTTTCAGGGGTGAAAAGCTCTCTTGTCTGAGATAGAACAACTTTTGTTTGTCAGAGAGTAAGCCACTGTCATGTGTCAGAGAGTAAGCCACTGTCATGTGTCAGAGAGTAAGCCACTGTCATGTGTCAGGGAGTAAGCCACTGTCATGTGTCAGGGAGTAAGCCAGTCATGTGTCAGGGAGTAAGCCACTGCCATGTGTCAGGGAGTAAGCCACTGTCATGTGTCAGGGAGTAAGCCACTGTCATGTGTCAATGGGGAGAGCCATCACTGGGTTTCAGGGAGAGCCACCGTCGTGCGTCAAGGAATGAGTCACAGTTGGGTATCGGAGAGAGAGCCACCGTCGTGTATTAGGGAGAGCCAACATCGTGCATGAGACAGTGAGCCAGGGTTATGTGTCAGGGAGCGATCCAATGGTGGTTATCAAGGAGTGAGCCACCACCATCTCAGGGAGAGAGCAACCATTGTCTCAGGAAGTGAGCTACTGTCGTGTGTCAAAGGTAGAGTTAATGTTGGGTATCAAGGAGTGAGCCACCGTCATGTTCCAGGGAGAACCGCCGCTGTATGTTAGAAAGTGAACCAGTGTGTTGTGCTAGGGAGTTAAGAGCCATCGTCATGTATCAAAAGGTGAGCCACCGTGACGTGTCAAGTTAGCCATCATGTGTCAAAGGTTGAGCCACCCTTGGGTGTATGGGGATGAGCCAACGTGTTCTGTGGGGGTAAACCATTGTAGGTGTCAGGGAGTGATTCACCGTCAGATGTCTGGGAGTGAGCCACTGTCGGGTGTAAGAAGGTGAACCACCGTCATGTGTCACATGTCAGGCAGTAAGCCGCCGTCGCACGTCAAGAGTGAGCTACCGCTGGATGTCAGGGACTGACTCACTGTCGTGTGCTAGAGAATAAGCTTCCGTCGGGTGTCGGGGAGTAAGTCACTGTCGGGGTTCATGGAGTGAGCCATCGTCGGGTTGGAAGAGAAACCTATACCAGGAAAGATGACCGTTACCTCTGCAGAGGTTTCACCAGCTCTCACGTTGATCCAGGAGCAAACTAACTGTTACCTCTGATTCTTGATTACCAGGTAACAAACGTACGAGCTTCATTTCCCATTGTAAAATAACATACTGTATTAAACAATGACAGGAAGCAAAGTAAGCCCTGGTGTTTTAGTGTTAGTTAAGTGTAACGATAATCTTATTTGACAAGACGTCAGGACTGTACAACAGTGTACTACGCTGCCAAGGTAATTCCCGGAGTGAGATATAAATCACACACATGCCGCCTTGAAGGCTTGAACTCGTTTTACTTATAAAAGAGCATGTTAAGAGGTGATTCGAAAGTAACTCTAAGAATTAACAAAAACTTCGACAACCTTCACCTACGCAACTATTAAAGGCTAGATCTGATGATATTCCTAGTATTGGATAAAATTCCTGGGCAAATTTATTTTACTTCGAATGAGTCATATATAATTTTCCTCAAGAGGATTCTCAACATACGGATTGCGTTACTTAAAGTACTGAGAGTATCATGTTTAAAACGATGATAATAATTTCGCCTTAGACCGCGACTAACATGAGCACCTTCGTATTTTTCAAGTAATCTCTTTGGCTTTCCATTCTGCCGAAACAGACATCGAAAGAACCCTGAGATCTGCTGCTGTTAGCTTTCCGTTGTAATATTTTGTCTTCATCGTATTAATTCTATAAAACTGAGAAGTGTCCAACATGAAGGCAATTACTAATTTACATCCAAATGTTTTCCTTCCTACCCACGACTTATTCCAATATTGTACACATATACAAATTATATCCAGTATTGCTTAATACTGATCACATGTACCCAGTGATGATGATGATAAATACAATGGGGAAGTGAGATCGCTAACTCCACATTTAGCTGCCCATTATTTAACTGCTTGTAAATTTTATCCGAGTAAATTTACATGTGTCTATGTATGTACTGTAGTAATGTAAATCATCAAACCTCTCTATCATCGTCAATCAGTATTTCTCAGTAATAGCCAACTAAGAGTAAATTGAGAACTCAAAGATAAAATATTTTAGATGATGCTGGAGGGATGTCAGGGGATCGGATATAAGGGAAGCAGTTTGTTATGGAGGAGGTGAGTCGAAACTAATCGAAGTGAAAACATAAAGTCACTTCTTTACTTACACACTAAACATGGATTGATGATAAATGGCAAATGATAATTGAAAATTGTTAGATTTCATTTTTCTGCTTCATCCTTATATCAAGAGTTTTAACTGCTTATATAGGACAAAAGGTGTGGTTAAATCATCATCATTTGGAAAAACATAAAACATGTTATGTGAATTGATGATATTCAGTAAAATCAGCTGGTCCTCCATCTATATACCATCGATTGTGTTCATACTCAAAGGAATCTTAAAGATATAAGGTTAACACCTTATATTTCAGGCATACTGTGGTCCTTACTTGATTGGTGAGTCGTACTTCCTCTTATGTATTCCATCTATTACACTCACTAATTGATATTCCACAGGCCCCGTTTCTGGAATATAACAGACATCTGAATGCACTGTTTATAGCTACCGTTGTTGTATATGTAGTAACGGACGCTGCCGCCAGAGGTCAGTATCTCTCGGGTGTTGCCATTGGACTAGTTGCCACCTTCTGTTTTTATTATCCCTGGCATCATGAGTATGATTTTAGCTTCGTGCTATTCTGAGTTAATGAAGCTACACATACACATGCATCGTGTCCAATCTACACATCCCAGTCGACTCTGATTCTGTCTAAAGGGGTAGATGAGGCGGTACATACAAAAGCTCAGATCGCTCAAACATCCACAGTCCTTACCTCTATGTGATACATAGACATATAGATGAATAGATGCTTTATTGGCCTAATGGATTTGTTTTACATTTAACAACTCGGAAAATTTTGGAAGAAAATGCAGTTATACAATAAGTACGATATGCTATCACGCATTCAGTGCAGCTCTTGTGGATTACATTATAACATATATTGGGACATGCTGTGACGTCCAGTAACACTGTACATGATGATGGACTTTAGTAAGAAAGATTTCCTGTATGTGACGCTCCTGAGTGGTGGAAGGCCCAGTCTGCATGTGACACTGCATGATGACAACCCCAGTCTGTTTGTGACACTGCATGATGACAACCCCAGTCTGTATGTGATACTGGTTCATAATGGCAGCCTCAGTCTGAACGTAGCATTGGTGCATGATGGCAGTTTCAGTCTTCTGTTGGACCTCAGAGAGACACTGTAATGTGAGAGTAGAAGATTCTGATCTATAAACGTACTTCACTTTGTGTACATATTTACTGCTACTGTGGTTTTCAAAAGTAGAGACATTGTGACTGTAATCCTTCACTCCATTCTGTACACTCCTCATATACGTAGGCTTTCTGATGGTAATTGACTATAAGAATACTAAAGATGCCAGATTCATATTTTACTGTTGAACTATCCTAAGAGAAAAATGGCAGCTGGGACTGACAGTACTTGCCATGATACTGAATGGTTTCTCACCTGTGTGTGAGCTTGTGCCTTCTTGTTTGAGGTGGTTTGATCGAGTAAGTAATGAAAAGGTAGCAGAGATGCGTGGTGATAAAAAGAGAGTAGTTCAGAGAGCAGAAGAGGGTGTGTTGGAATGGTTTGGACACAGAGGATATATATGTCAGAAGTAGAGGGAACAAGGAGAACTGAGAGACGAAATTGGAGGTGGAAGGTTGGAGTGAAAAATATTTTGAGCAGTTGGGAAAGGCGTGCACGGGAATTGGAACTATATGGAATTCTTGGGTCAACGTGCTGTCAGTGTACTGAACCACAGCATGTGAAGAGTCCGAAATGTAGGGCCTGGATATGGATAGGGAGCTGTGGTTTCGGTACATTACACATAACATCTGTTCCTGGCGGTACCTTGCTAACGCGGGAAACTTCGATCAAGTATGAAAATAAACTTGTTCGCCGATTCCCACGTTAGCAGGGAAGAGCCAGGAACAGACGAAGAAAAAGCCTCATCGGCCCGCATCCATTAACCGCAATGCGTAATGCACCGAAACCGCATCTCCCTATTCACAACCAGGCCCCACAGACCTTTTCGTAGTTTCTCCCGGCTGCTTCATAAGCCCTGGTTCAGCCCACTGAGAGCACGTTGCCACCGGTATACCACATTGCTCCATGTCAGTCTACTTAGAATTACCCCCAGGACCATATTCTATGAAAGAATCGTGGTTTTCCAAAAATCTCTTTCCAAAGCTTCCTGCAGCTAAGGCTGTGCTACTTACAGTAGCAGAGAAAAGGAGACTCCATTGGAGTGATAAGTTCTTTGACGAAACTCTGCTCCCAATGATAGAGCCTCGCTAAAGTTGATTTTTCACGTGCAGGCGAAGCCCTATGACACCCATACATTTATTTATAGTTACTTTAGGACCACTTTCTTTGAAAGAGTCCTGATATCATTCAGAACCTCTTTCTACAAGTTGCTTTAGAAAGATATCAAAATGACCAACGCTTGAGTGGTTAATAAACACGCAAAAACTATGGGAATCGTCCTGAGCTTGTCTCTGGTCCGAGCCTTGATAGCATGGATATATGCAGACAGCTCGAGGATATGGATAAGTATGTGCACAGACCAGAAATGAGCATATTCCACTCTGATGTCTGGATATTCATTGCAAGGAATAAGGATGAAAAGTTGGAGCCGATGAAATGGTCTGTAGTTGTAGGATCTGCAATTTGAGAATGATAGATATGGCAAACAGTTCAGATTGTAAGTGAGATGTCGACCTGTTTGTTCTAGCATTCTCAGAATCTTGGACTACTGGGGTGGGTTACATTGGCAGTGCTTCCAGCTCTGCCAGTGTGAGACTTGTTTGAGCTTCAGCGAGTTAGTGTCAGGAAAACAGACAAAATGGCCACATTTGTTCACACTCATTCTTTAGCTGTCATTTGTAATACACCAAAACCACAGCTCCCTATCCACATCCAGGCCCCACAGACCTTTCCATGGTTTACCCCAGATGCTTCACATGCC
>JAUUDZ010057397.1:0-10340 GCA_032361705.1 Panulirus versicolor | reverse complement strand
GTATCAATCAGAGAACTCATACAGACAGATGTAAGAACAGCCTTACACCTTCCATTGTGGACGTCATAAACAATCCATGAACAAGTTCATAACTAAGCAGGTAAACAGCTCAATAGACCACATTATTTCCCATGTAAACCTTTGTTGTACATCTACCATTCCGATTATGCAGACGTACCTCAGTCATGTGCTTTTCCAAAGCGTAGAAATATCCAGCCCTATCGTGATCTTAAGTTCTTTTATATTTGGTTAACTGGCTACTATTACGACCTCCCAGTTCTGTGTTATCTTTTATACCTCAAATGTCTAATTTCAGTCGAATGGCTGCCTATAGTCAGTCAACGTTTATTTCTTTATTGCATGTCTGTTACAACGACCACGAAATCGAGCGGGGACGACACAGTATCACTACTTGACTTCGTCTTTACAGAAAACATCATGGAAGACATCAGTTATGAAACACCTTTAGGAAAGAGTGATCTTGTGGTACTTGACTTTGACAGTGCGGTGCAGAAGGACGCAATGGGAGAATCAGAGGAAGAAATAGAGGCTAAGAGGAAGTGCAGCCGAGGCCACAATATAGAGGTCATCAAGATCTTTGAGAGTGTAGATTGGGGAAAGATCTTCACTAAGAGTATGGGCAAGTGCGACGCCAGTTTCTGTAAAGTCTGCTACAGAGGAGCCAACATGTGGGTGCCATGAAACACCAAAAGAGGAGTGAAAATTCAATGGAGAGAAGCATAGATCACCACGAAATGGCAAAAGGGCAAGATAAATCAAGGATGGATTGTAGAAGAGGTAGAAACGTTACTGTAGCCGGACACCATTTTGAAAGATACAGGAGAGCAAGGAATGAGCAATGCATAGAAAGGAAGGAGGAACAGAGAGGTTATGAAAATAGGGTTGTACGTAAGGCGAAAGACAACCCAAAGCTTTTCCATATGTTCACCAGGAACAAGATAACAGTTAAGAACAATTAATCAGGTTCAGGACTTGGAGGTAGGAACTCTTGAAGAAGATAACGAAATATGTGAGGAAGACGTTTTGGAAAATATCCATCAGTATATATCAGTAGTGCATTGTCAGACATGATGGTTAGCGTATTATCTAGATGGTCATATGTTAGTCCTTGTAGGATGTAAGGAGTGAGCTGGCCAAGATGACGATTTACGTTATCAACTTGGAGAGGTCTTACGTGCTATGGTTTTAAGGCTACTGGTGCAGGATCGGTTGGTATTAGTTCACTTGGTGGCCGTAGCTGGTGGTCGAGCCATCTGCAGCGTTCTTATGAATGATGGATTATTTAATGAAGGGAATTGTGGTCATCTATAACTTGCAGAAGGTGTTATGCCAAATTGGGCGGTAGTTGTGAGGTTTTTGAGACACTTGGCGCTAAAAACTGCATTAAAGCCTTGAGTGAAGTCAATGATTGTGCGAAGAGCAAGCTCAGTTCTCATATTCATTACCCAAGTCGACATGGAACAATGTAGAATTAGTCTCATTGCTTCATTTAATACCTTTTCAAGGGAACGAAAAAGTTTCGTGTCAACCATAGACTGGATGACGTGATAAGCTAATATAGGTCGTACATACAACAAATAAAAGTTCTTAGCAACGTTGGTGCCCACACCAGTTTTCTTGCCTGTGAGGACACGAAGATGTTGTAGGTGACCAAGGAAGGGGCTTATTGTTTGGGTTGGTTACATAATTTTGTGGATCATAAAGGGGGACGACACTGACGCTTAAGTACGAGGTACATGTTCCAGTTTCATCATTGTGAAGCGCAAGGGAGTGATTCTCATTACTATTATGTTCATCATAAATTAATATGTTTGGTCTGACGGCATTAATGACGAGGCCACACTGAGGGGTAGAGTGTGTGAACTAGACAAGCGGATCTGGAAGTCTATTGCGTAAGGATTTGCTGAGACAGATGTCATCAGCATAACACAGAAAATTGTCGTTACTATCAAGTTGAAGGTTGTTGAGAATTCATGCATAAGAACACTGAACGGTGTTGGGGTGAGGTACCCTCCTTGTGGGATCCCAAGGACAAAATGAAACGAGTCGCCGAGGGCTTCTCTGAACGGGACTATGGAGTGGCGGTCCAACAGGTACCCCTCTCATCCATCTGAGCATCTGACCCCTTACACCGAACTCTGAAAGTAGTTCAAGGATGCTGGTCTTAGTTGCTGTATCAAAGGCAGATTTGAGGCCTTTGAAGACTGTCTATGTATTTTCTTGTAGGAGGACAAAATACGCGGCAAAGCAATGGTGTGGACTCCTACCTGGCAGGAAGCCACAGAGACGAGGGGATAACTGAGGCGAGATGATATGCATCAGCGTATTGAGAGTGATGCGCCTTAGTACTTTACAGAAGCAAGACGTGAGAGACATGAGTCGAAACAGATCACTGTTAGGTTTGCGTATAGGTATAGTGATTCTATGCGTACAAGCGTAAGGAATGATTCCATGTTGGAGGCTCATATTAGAGAGATCGAGAAGAGGATAAGTAGGAGACATGATATTTAAGAGACGTTGGAGTACGCTGTAGGTGACACCATCATCCTAAGGTGCAGTAACCTTGCCTTGGGGAAGTGCATGACGTAGCTCATCATAAATGATTGAGTTTGTTGTCCACCTCACCACCTCAATCTGATCGCTGTAGGTTATTCTCTGTGGGAAACCCTCTGTTGACAACAGTCTGGTGCAAGCTTAACCATTTCATTTTCAGCACATTCATCACCTACATTTCTGCCAAATTTCCGCAGCATCGACGAGACTACCGAACCATCAAACATACGCATCTTTGCCATTAAATACTGTGATCTCTCTTTCCATACATTCCTCAGCGCGCTTAGGATCTTTGTCCCCTCGCCTGCCTTATGGATCATTTCATTTCCCCTGATTTCATTAGCTATCATATCCACTCCCAGGTTCTCTCTAATCAGAATCTTAAGTAAGAGCTCTCTCTTGCTGTCTTTATTCATATTTACCCTCAGCTTTCTGTTTTCTGACTCGAATCTGCCACCTGCGCCGTGTCATCAGGAAACAACAACTGGCTCGTCTTCCAAGGCCCATCACCCCAAACACACTGCACAACTACTTTTCTCTCCACGACCTTTGCATTTGACTACTTTTGACCACTTCTTTAACGCTACTTTGGCAGATTTTGTTTTTGTACCAAGTATGGATTCCAAACAAGCTTACAGTGTTTGTTGTATGTGCTCAAACGGACTTTATGTGGTCAGATGATCTTCAGTAATGCTATTTTGAAAAATAACATAAAACATATTCAGAATGCATTTATGATTCACGAATATGACCAGAAAGAGAAAACGTAGACCGGATTCATGATGAATGATTCAAATATCTTTGTAGCACTTATTCATCACAGCAACACCGGCTTATCTTCAGCTAACGTGAAAGAATCTTTTTTGCACTTTCTTCTTGCGAGTCACTTCAGGATCATCTCTTTTAGAGGGAGCAACAGGTAGTCGCCCATCTCACTGACACCATTCAGCAGTTTGGTAGCGTCTTCCCATTGGGTAAATGATCAGAGCCCAGGCTTTTTAGGAAGAGATCTAGACGTGCGTCTATGAGTTGTGGCCTCAGGTTCGTACTACAACCCAAAATGTTGTAATTTTTGACAGTCTTTGACAGTACCCTCGTTATCGTCTGACTTCTCATGTCTTGGAAAGCTTCTTAAGAGGGTCTTGAGTGCGAGCCAGACAGCCTTTTCACGGCTGGTCGAATGTTCCTGGAAACTTGCGTCACTCAGCTGTTGCTGCAGTGTGGGCCTTGATAAGCTTGCCTCTTTCACGTGCCAGGTTTGTGGGAAACTGAGGCTAGTATATCGAAATCCTTGGCTTTCTTTGTCTAGACCTTTCATGAATGATACTTTCACCTTCACACGTTTAAAGTGAAGCACTAGGACTTTATATACTGTTCTCGCAAGAAACAATTTTTCCCAATATAATAATGCTAGTCCCTGGTTCGCCTCTCCCGTAAGCACGGAAAGCGATCGTCCGTTGATTCCCTCCATAACACTGGAACTTGAAATGACATGCTCCTCTTCTTCCCACTGGCCCATTGTCGTCAGTTCCCCCACACTGGACTTACAACACCCTGGATGCAGTGTTCATACATTGTCCTGGTCGCCAATTTGGCCGTGGTAACACTTTCTTACATACTGGGTAATATTTTGCTTGTTTTTCAGCAGTAAAGCGTCCTCAGACATAACAAAACAAAGGCTTGTTTTTTTAGCAAAGTTCTGTGAATACTTGAAACTTGGTAAAAACAAGAAAACAAAGTATACAAAGAATACATGAACATGGCCGGATAAAGGATTACTAATAGTGGTTCTGTTGAAGCAGATGTTATACAGCAAAACAAATACCTTGGAAAATATCATGATTGATATTCTGTAGAATAATAATCATTATGATGATAATGATAATAATGATAATATTGATAATAATAATGATAATAATAATAATGATATAATGATAATAATGATAATTATATTGATATCAATAATAATGATAATAATGATGTTATTGATAATGATAATAATAATAATGATAATAATAATGATGATAAAATCCATACAATTCAGATATGGCAAACCGGTGTTTTCGACGACATTTACAGTGTCTAGGATAAGGTTGGTCTTGTTGTGGTCAGTACAATCTTGGATGGGTTCGATGCCGTTGCTATGGTGACCTGCAATCGGGGGCGAGTGACCACAGGTGGACGATGGTGAACAAAAGTGTTGTAGCCTCTTCTCGAAACGGTGGATGCAGTCCAGGTGATGGTTGTAGAGAGTTGGTAGGACCAGTGTGCTGAGCGCATTTCCATATGTGGCGCTAGAGGATCCAGGAACCAAGGGTGATGATGCATGGTCTTATCTGCACATTTTCTAGTGGCTAGTGTTGTGTGGTGGATGGAGAGGAAGACTAGGCCTGGGAAGCAAGGGTAGAGGGTCAGTATGACTAGAGGTTATGTCAGTGTTCTTAAATTTTGGTGTATGAAATCCTGGGGTCCTGAGTGGAAGAAGGATGAGGTGGAGACTGAAGCTGGAGGATCTGCTACGGTCTTGGTTTGGTGACTAGGACTTGACTGGTGATGATCCAGCTCTGAAGGCTACTGAGGGTGTTCTGGAGGTTGATGCTGTCAGATGAAGTATCCTCAACGCTGATCCCTCCATCAGACAGGCGTATCCATCAGCACAGCATGTACAAAGATGAGGGGAACACAAGGGTCCAAGCTTTGAGTTCTGAAGGAGGCCACAAATGTGGGACTGGAAGGTGAAAGTGGCCACAAAGAGGCGTCTGCCCTTACGACCCTTACTGAAGAAGTCTTCAGGCAATGGAGTGAGACTTCTTCGCAGATCAATGTGGATGGCTTTATGGATGACTTATGATGTGGCTGACTAGCTCAAAAACACTTTGATAAAAAGTTATCGACGGTTAGAGCACAGGTCTTGCCTCTCTCTAGGCTAAAGCACGTAAGACACAAGTTGTGTTGCTCGGTGCTGGTGAAGTTCTCGGGCATTACGCCTCACTCCAGTCTGAGTGATGAATTTCCTCTTCCCAGCTGATGTGCGTCAACTTCACGTTGTAGAACATTTTCTGGTCATCTGTTTGTGTATGGATATGAAGACCAGTTTAATGCATACCGGTAAATACCTTACCTCCTTAAATTTTTGCCCAACTAATTTTGTCGAATATGTTGAGTACGTGATGATGGTCGATCGTTCCTGGATAGAGTTTTATGGGGTGATACATTAACGTCAGAGTAGAGAAAGGCCTTCATCACCTTAGTATTTTTCTGTTTTAAAAGAAAAAGAAACAATTAACTTTTCATTGATCTGTTTTTATAATTCTGTACACAATCTTAGCACAGGTGCTGTTTCATGTACTTTATATAAAGCTTTTGGGATAAAAGTTATTGTTTTGCTGATGTATGTCGTGTTGTCTGGCTTTTGACTAACAACACATGACAATGGATCTCCTGATTAGCCACGACTTGTCCTTGCGTAGCACGGCTGTACAGGGTAATGTGTGTGTGTGTGTGTGTGTGTGTTTGTGTGTGTGTGTGTGTGTGTTTGTGTGTGTGTATGTGTAACCTAACCCCCAGGCCATGATAAGTTTAAAACAGCATCTCCTCCGTAACCGCTGGCTGGTTCACGGTTCTCGCTGATGCGTCACGCATCCTTTACAAGGTGGAAATACTGCCGCTCACGCTCTGGACAAGGAAGGAAGGCCTTTATAATCGTCCACCAAGGCACGACGGTGATGTGTGTACATCGCAACATATACATCTCAACCATGTAATGTACACATGATATATGGTATAAGCTATTTACCACTATTCACTCTTCATCACTGTTCACTCCTACGTCATCAATCTCTTAAGAATTTAATGGTTGGGATCAGGTTACCCCTCACTCTTCTCTCTTCTAAGGTTGGCAAATTTAAGGCCTCTAGCCTTCCCTGTAACTCAACTCTCTTAATTGCCGTATCATTTTTTTTTTCTTTTGCTCTCCATTTGCTCTTTTCTATTAGCTCCTTGTGCTTCTTTGGGTGCGGTGACTACACATGAAAAGCACATTCGAGTTCTGTACTTACGTAAGACATAGAAGAGCTCACTTGATATTTCCTTATCCATGAACTTGAATGCAGTCCTAATATTTCCATACAGATTGTCGGTCTCCTTATCTGTTCTCCTAAGGTGGGACTCTGGTGATAGGTTAGGGACGATGTCGACTCCTAAAGTGTACACACATTCCCTCAGTCTATAGCCTTCTTGGTGATACTTGTATCGAGGTCTGCTGCTGTGACCCAGCCTCATTACTTTACATTTACTTGGGTTCCACTTCGTCAGCCACGTGTCACACCAACTCTCTAGTTCGTCAAGATCCGCAAGTAAACTGATGTAAACTGACGTTTTTCACTTCTCTCGCGACCTCTGCATCATCTGCAAATACATTCAAGTCGGAGTCCATAACCTCATGCAAGTCATTTACACAGATCAAGAAGAGTAATGGTCCCAGACCTCTACCCGTTTGCAGAAAGCTACCCAGACATGCATCCTTCGTTCCCCTCCACTAAGATAATCTTTTATTCATGGAACGACTCTCTCCTTTTTCCTGCCCGGTGATCAAGCTACTTAAGCGATCTCCCGTGTGTTTACGGTGTAGGATGCTTTCTGGCAACCCAGACACAAACAATCCACTCGGCCTTCCCGTTTGTCTAAGACAGAGCTCACTCTCTCGTAGAAATCTGAGATGTTGGTTCCACACGATCTCCTTTCCCTAAAAGCGTAATGTCTCTAACTTATGTAATTTTACCTTTGTAGACGGTCTTTCATTTGCTTTCTGATTATCTTTTCCATAACGTTAAAGATCGCACATGTCAGAGAGAACAGTCTGTAACTCAGCGCCTCTTCACGATCACCTTTCTTAAAGAAAAGGAAGGTATGACCTTTTACGCTCCTTTATGTGTGTATGCGTGCCTGAGTGTGTGTGTGTGTGTGTGTGTGTGTGTGTGTGTGTGTGTGTGTGTGTGTGTGTGTGTGTGTGTGTACACCAAGGAACTAGGGCAAATAACCTTCAAAAAGCCTTCATCACAATGGCTCTCCCTGCAAGCTGCCGCCATTGTAAATATATTCCCCGTACAGTAACCCAGGCTCCACAGTCCAGCACGGTACGTTTGTCACATCTGTCTGCGTAACGTTTAATGCAAGACGCGAGTGATGCCGACCTTGTCAACCATCACTCAGCGACGAAGTCGCCGTCACCACAGAAACACGGCCAACTAAACTACATACATTCCAATACCAACAAAACCAAACTGTTCTCCTTTAAGCAGTATAAATTATTGGCGTGATATTTCATGGGGCTAAGTGCCTCCATGCCAACACCACAATTACCGCTCATAACTCGCATCCTAAACTATCAATACCACTGTATAAAATCGTATTCATTTTCATGGATGGGTCGGGCAGGGGTAATTGCTTAGACGTTTTCAAATTGCTATAATCCATGTTAGGAAATGGTTCTCTTTGGGACTGAGGGCTGGCTTTTCTCTGGCAGTTCTCACTGAGCATGAGGGTTAAAGTCCATCATGGTAGATTAAATAGCAAAGAAAAAATCATCGTCACCTTCATTTTAGCCCTATTTATTGTATCACTATCATCACCATCGGGTTCACTCTCACTATCTGGATCATGAGACACTATCACGAACATCGTAATTGTCATAATCATGATTTTTTTTCTTCTTTATGCATTCGTATCGCTAATTTTTTCATCACTTTCATCTCCGTCCATCATCTTCACTCTGTTGTTCGATTCTCGTCACCATGATCACCATCCCTACCATCATCACCTTCCTTACCTTCACCAATGTCACCACTACCCCTTCCTCACCAGCATCACCTTCATTACTATCACCACTACCAATTTCCTCACCATCATCACCTTCATTACTGTCACCACTATCACTTTCCTCACCACCATCGTCACCATCATTACCAGTAACGCTCACTGCGTCACCAACAATCATGCTCTCCTCATGACATTTCACCGGCCACATCACTATCCGTCACTTTCCTTGGTCATCACAGTTATTCTCACTTTCTCACCATCGTCAAACTTCTCACCCTCACCGTCACTACATCCTTCATTTTCTTCACAGACTGTGCATTCTGCAGAACAGCCCTACTCTGTGGCGATGGCTGCGCAGTGATCCAGCACATCAGTGGCTGTCAAGTGTCACTCCTGTGGCCGAGGTAGCTGTCGTTTTCATTCTGCCTCACCCATGCGTGGGGCTGCTGGCCTTCAGTCCACAAACGTATGATCTCTGTATCTCATACACAAAACCTGACAACACGTCACCCCTCTTCATGTGTTATCGTGCAGTGGGCGCTACGCGCTAGCCCTGCCTATATGGCAAAAAATCTCTTCAGTCAGTTCTTGTAAGCGAATTCGTCCTCATCCTCGTCTTCCTCATGTCACCAAGTCTATCATCGTCTCCTCCTCCTCCTCCCCCACAACACGTCATCAGACCCTCACATCGTCACTCATTCCACGGCGTAAATGGTTATGATTTCTGGTGTGTCCGCTGCGCTGCTACCCGTCCTGTGGTCAGGACGCAGCCACGACCATCACCAAACACCGTCAACACCATCATTCCTCCATCACCACTATTATCGTCACTATCAACCCACCAACAACACTATTACTTACCCCGTAGTCATCACAACGACCATCATTAGCACCATCACTAACACCACCACTAATCATTCCCTCCACCATCACCATCACAAACCCCCACCCCCATCATCCCCAACACTACCGCAAGTACCATCACCACACCATTACCATCAGCCTCACCAGCATAGCAGTACGACCACCCTCACCACCACCATCCCCACCATCACCACCACACCACCATCCCCACCACACCACTATCCCTACCATCACCACCACCACACCACCATCCCCACCACCACACCACCACCACCACCACAGCCATCACCACCACCACCACCACCACACGAGCCTCCATCACCCCTGATGTTTCCCTTTACCCCTACCATACCACACGTATCCCTTCCCTGTCTCTAAACCCTCAAGGGACGCTTCCGTACAGCCTCTTAACCCCTTACTCACCCTACCTCATCCCTGACTCATCCTTCCTCACCTCTCACCCTTTACGCACCTGCCTCACCAGCACTCACTCACTGACTCACACCTCATGTATGACCTTAGCTCTGACCTATACCTCACTCTTCACGTCAACCTCGCCTCACTCCCTCCCCTCAAGCCTCACCTCACACTCACATACACCTCCTCATTCCTCATGTAACTATGAGCATTGAGGTCAGTCGAGATAATAATACAAAAAAAAAAAAGAATCAGAATTCTGATCTGTGTTTTTAGATTTCATATTTTTTCCTACATTGTTTGTTACTTAGTCTACATTTTTCATTCATACATTGTTTGTTATTCACACTACACCTTTCACTCGTTTTCCCGGGCATTAGAACCAACCAGTAACCCATTTTCGTCGGTACATCAGGCACTCAGTTATAAAATTGATCCTATTCCTGAGCTATCCCTGAGATAAGGGGAAAGAATACCATCCATGAAAGAATATATGAATGAATTGAATGAATAAATGAATGAATGAATACTACTCATGTATAACCTGCGTGTCGTAAAAGGCGACACTACGAGGAGCGGGAACATTGGGGGCTGGAAATCCCTCTTCCCCTCCTGGATTATCACTTTCGAATAATTCCAAACACAGGAGTGAACCACAGTTTCCCCTG